>JAOQGN010062157.1:0-12518 GCA_027564295.1 Himantozoum antarcticum
ATTATTTTTTATTTTATTTTATAAATGTATACAGGAGAATTAGATCATAGCAAAACAATAAGAGGTCGAGAAGGCATTAAAGAAAATAAAGTGTATGCAAAAGTGACCCACAATCCATCTACAGCAAATCCTGGTGATGATCTCGTTATTAAAATACCTAAATTGTCTAAAAGTATCGTAATGTATCCCAATTCATTAAATCTAACTTACGATTATAAAAAAGCAGACACTGCAACAACTCCAGGTGATATACCAGACCATCTAGCATCTCTGCCATTGTGGAAAATGTTAAAATGAACATTAATGTCAAAACTATTATGCATATTTCAAATTATAACCATCTAGCCATTTACAGAGAATTTTGGTATGAAAAACAAAAATATGATAAAAATTTAACACACAGACGTATTCAATCTGAAGCAACAAAATCTAAATGACATGAACTTAGTGGTGCAAGTGATGATACATTGGCTGCAATTCATAAAGAAAGATATTCATTTTGGCTCGCATCATTTGTAACTGACGCAGCTTGTTCACCACAGGCAATAAGAAGTGATATTCAATTTACGCTAAAATTAGCAACCGGTAAATACACATTAAAAAATATATGTCTGGAGTATGACTACATCGATGAACCGTCAATTGCCAGTCAAATAAAATCAAAATATTCAATTTACAGACATATAATTAATGATTATAAAAGTCATGCAACAAAAGTAGTTCCAGCCGCTGAATCAGACTTTGAAATAAATATTCAGTCAATCTATAACAGCTTACGTGCAATATTAATATTCTTTAAATCAGATAATACGGTTGATCTAAAATATCAATATCCTAAGATAACAAATCTCGAAATCGATATCGATGGAGAAACAAGTCAACTATACACCAAACATTATTTACCACAATATTCATTTGAAGCAACTACAAATTATTTCCAATCTGATTTAAGAGTACAAACGTTTATGTAGCAGGAAAAATTGTATACAGATAAATACTACCTAGTTGTTGATTTAAGAACAATTAATGATGAGGCATCTAGTGGTGTAGGAAGAGAAATTAAACACTATATTGAACTCAAGATATCAAAAGAAGCTACAACTGCTGGAAAAGCATTTGTATTCTTAGTTTTTGATAAAGCTATTGAATTTCAAGATAATGAAATAGGTTCTATTTTCCAGTAATTTATTTTAGTTTTAAATGGCACTTGATAGACTTCTACCAAAAGATCCTCACAATGCATTTATTTGTGGCAAGACAAAATCAGGAATATCTTATCAAATTCTTAATATAATTGAAAAGTACTACCCAAATCATTCTAATCATATATTTATAATATGCCCAACCTTTTATAATAATAAAACATACAATAGACCATGGTTAAAAAATGTTAAAGTATTTGCCAAAGATATTATACAAAATCTTGAATTATTAATAAAGATTCATTCAAAAGAAGGATTATTTAATAAAAAGTCTTTAATTGTAATCGATGATTGCAGTGCAGATAAATATATCGACAAACGACATACTGCATTATCTAATATAGGATTTTCAGGTAGGCATGCAAATCTTACAACATGGTTTTTAACACAAAGATATATTTCACCACCATTAGATTTCAGAGATAATATTGACTGGATACTCATTGTAAAAAATTGTAATAAAAAAGCATTTAATACGATGGTTGAGGAAAATAACGTAATTCCAAAAGAATATTTAGCTGAAATTAAAGAAGGGCTAGAAAATACATTCATGTTGTTTATGAATGTACATGTTGGTGAATGTTTAATTTTAAGTAAATAAATGCTTGTAGAATTATCTCAATGTTTCTTCTACATATCAGCTGGAATATTCTGTATGTTTATAAATTATTTTTTATTTAAAATCTATATAAAAATGAACAACTTAGAAATACCTAATATTATATATCCAGATGAAACGCCTAGTACATTAATTGACGGTGAGATACAAAATTATAATACTATGCTTATACAAGCTCATATTAAAACAGAAGACGAACATAATAAAATGTCTGCAACAAAAATAAAAAAATAATACTTTGAATATGAAAAAACTCTTATAGATGCAGCATCTAAAATTTTTGCTGGTGTATTAGCTAAAGTTTATACACAATGCATTCCAAAGGTATTACCTATAGATGAACCTGATGAACTAGAAAATGCCCGGAGTCATGATGTATTTGTAAAGGCTGCAATTAATGAATATTTTCCTCCATTATATTTTAAATACGGTGCTTTACTAGGACTAATAACAGTTCCAGTCACTACAGCAGCTCATATTAATTATGAAAAGACAACTGAAAAAACAAAATTTATTTCTGATAAAATAAATGGACTCAGAAAAGTAACCCCAACAAACAATAAAACGAACCCACATTGAATGGAAAAACAATTACAGGATAATCTACCGACTAGTGATGAGCTATCAAGTTATACACCTAAAGAATCTTTACCAGAGACAAAATCAAATAATTATCTACCATATATATACTAGGTTGTGGCATTGTTGGAATTAGTGGTGCAATATATCTCAAAAATAGTAAAGTAGATAAGCCACAAGAAATATCACAGCCTATGCCACCACTACCACTACCAACCCAACAAACACAAGAAATAAACAAAACTAGAAAATTTCATTTTTAATTTTTATAGCAAAATGGCAAGCTCAGCTCCAAGTTAAGTGATGTAAGTTGGTACTACATTATATAATTCTTCTCTAATTGCAATAGTAACAATAGGCTCTAGATACTTAAGTAAAAAATTGGGTATGAAAGACAAACAAATTGAATGTAAACCCAAAAGTATCGGTATGTTGGCATTAGATATTGTTGTAGGATCTATGGCGGTACAAAAATTGTATGATAATAAAATACTACCAGATAAAATATTTACTTAGAAATATGTTTCTGTATATAAATGACAAGCATAGAAAAGAAATTAAATAATATAAATCAAATATTGATAGAGATATAGATCAAATAGAGAGTAAAATATCACAATGGAATCTTATTGGTTTGATTATTTTACCTTCTATTTCATTATTTATAACCTGTAAACTCGCAAATTTAATAGAAAATAAAATTGAAACATTAAATTAAGAAATTGAAACATTAGAAGATGAAATTGAAACATTAGAAGATGAAAGTGCTCCGCTGATCAATAAATACATTGTTATATATTATTAAAAAAATGATATTTTTTGTTTTAACAATATATTTATTGATCAGCGGAGCGCAGCAGAGCACATCTTATTTCAATTTTGAAGTTAATTCCTTTTTTACTTCTTTTTTTAGCTTATCTCTGTCAAATGTATATAATAACTTTTTAGTATTTTCATACTCATTAATTATATCATTAAATTCCTCATCAGTTATAATATTATCATTTAAAACTTTTGATATCTTTTGTCTAAGACAATTAATCCTGTATTTAATATTTCATACATCTTGGAGTGTTTTAATTTCTTTTTTGTACAATATTTTGTAATAGGCATCAATAGTAATGCAATAAATCCTGATCCTACTCCTACTGCTGTTAAAATAACACCTATTGGCAAACCAATAACAGTTGCGGATGTAACAATCCCAGCAGCCGATTCAGCAGCAGCTAAAAATGATAACACAACAGTTGTATTGGTCAATCCACTCACAATTTTGCTATACTTTTTATAATAATTAGTTCTTTTATTTCTTGTCATTTGCAGCTCATTATATATATTATTTACTCTTTGATAGCACTCATAATTACCATCTATTGGTGCAGAGGGTAATGCTGGGTATATTTTATTTGTTTCCATTTTATAATGATTATTATATTATTTTTTATCATCCTCTTCTGTGTCTATTGGTACAACCTGCAATTGTTCTACCGTAAATGTTCTATCTTGATTTAAGCCTTGCAATGTATATAGTGATGGTTGATCTTCAAAAGATTTTATGTCATCAATCATATATGTATCTACAGACTAAATAGGATCAGTTGCCCTGTAACGATTATCATTTTCTGCTTCCCCTGGTTTATACAAATATCTAACAATTGAGTCCATGACTCATTCTTCATCAATATAATTATCATCATTGTATGCTAGTTGATCAGTAGATTCTAATTTAATTGCATCTATAGGCTTCATATCAATCATTCTCGTTACCTCGTTATTCATTGCATCATTTACTGCGGGCAGTCTGTCAACCCATTCAGTATTCTTATCTGATTTTATTTCTGAGGCTAGACTGACTTCCTTATTTTCAATTTCTTCTGCATACTGATGTGTAAATAACTTTTCTGATAAGGTTTTGTTAAAGCGTTCAACAAATGCTACCTTTGTCTTATTTAATGATCTAGACATTTTAGTATCATGTTTTTACGCAATTGTAAAAATTCCCAAAATAATTCTGATCGGTTGTCTGCCATTATATTTTGTGGAAAATTTAATGGTGATCTTTCATATATATTTTTCTATTGCTACTGAAACTTCTCTGGCGGTTTTAGTTTTAAGTGGTTCAGCTTCGTTATAGCATGATGCTATATCAATTACTGTTAGAGCATATTTGTATTTTCTATCATGTGGTAAAAATAATAAGTCAACTTGATGTGTGTGATTAGGCTTATCTTGAGTATAATGTGGAAATTTTACAGTCTTCGGGATTGTTTATATATTTGATACACAGGCTGTCTGTGTAACCAATGTTGTATTTAAGGTACTGTAAGTTCAATAATTTTTGCCTTTAATTCCTTGGCTGCTGATTTGTCTTTTTGATAGCCTTCTGCTGACTAATATAATTTCTGAAGTTTGGCCATTTATTTACAAAATTAAAAAATAATTTATTTTGTTGAGATTAGTATTTATTTAATTGATTTTATATTTTGTAAATTATGAGAATATTTTATAAATAATATAAATATTTCATAAATTATGATGCTTTCATCCATGATAGTTTATTTGTATAAACTCTAATAGTATGACTGCCCAAAATATTCTAAATATAAACTTAGTAAATACAATGTGATAACTATGACGTCAATTGTGACCTGCTGATAAAACGTGTTTAAAGGTCGTTGAAAATATTTCTCACAACTATAAAATATTTTCCACGACCTTCAGAATCTTAAATAAGGTCATGGAGTATTAAGCACTACTGCTCGCTATTAGCAGATAAAGTAAAATATTAGCAATAATATCATCAATAATAGATAGTGGTAAAAGTTAGTGCCAATCACTAGATAAGAGCCCGCACGCATGTGTCATCAAAATAAACATAATTTGTGATAAAGTACTTGTAGGATTAGCAAATTATAATATAATACACGGCATTGCTAAATGTATCTGGCATTTGTAATATGACATTTTCTGTCGGACGTATTGTCTCCATTTTATAAGTAAAATCTCAACTATACCATATTTTGATGACATACGCATAAATACCTACATAAATCAAACAAAATATACCAAAAATGACCTCACCATATTTTTTGATATTTATTATTCAAAATACCCATATTTGCCTCATTTTATCAGACAATTAATATAATTTTTGTGAAATCCTTTAAAAAAACATGATAATTTTATTTTGCTCCAAGGTTTTGGTTCATATCACCCCGTCTACTACTTTTATGTCTAGCCTATGCCCTAGCCGAGGAATGACAATTCCAGACAAACGTAGCATATATAGGACAATATGGGCATACATTATGGGCAATAACAGTATGGGCATTCATTACTTGACTGATGTTGCTGCCGTTGCTGCCGTTATATTTCAAACTTTACATGTATCTTGTATGCAGGATAGTGGGAGAGAAGGTCCAATATTCAATTTTGGTGATCATGGTCTAGCGCTCTGGAAATGTTGTAATGGTGCATCAGGCTTTCACACACGATTTTACACCTCAAACGCGATTGCCTCAGGGTGGGTTAGAGCGTATGCCAACTTCTTCTCACAAGGTAAGTATTATAGCCAGACGATTGATAGTAATTTAATAAAACCACTATCAACCGTCATCAAGATTGGCTGATTGGTTGACTGAGTGTTTTGTGGACTTATTTAAAATTTTGTAATTATATTATTATTGTATGTATTATTATAAGGCGTTGGCCAGTATATGACCAGTCTGTCAACGGAAAGTCAGCTACTTCATGCAGCTACTGCTAATACCTGCCACAATTGCAAGCCAGCCAGAAAGCCAGTCTCAATAGGACTGATAGTAGAGACATGTCATGTGTCAATTGTTAAATAGACACAATCATGCTCCAGCCAGGAGTATGGCCAGTTCACATGCATGGGTGGAGCTTAAGATTGTGTTTGTTATTATAAATTGCCTTATGAATGCCAGGGCATTCTCGGCATTGCTCAGAATTGCTTGGATAATTTTGTGTAGTTGCATCACACTTACTTGTATGCCAGATCTCTTATCATACTTTGTTTTTGTTGCAAAATAATCAGATATGTAATTTATCCTGACTGTATATATTTGGGTTTGAATTCGGGAGGCAGTGTACACTAATTAAGGAGCAGATGGACTTAGCATAATTAAAGTATAGAAAAATAGGGAAAGGCAGAAGCAGTCCATTTGGGACCATTTTAATTTAGGACCAGTTCGTGACAAGTTTCAGTTATGGTCAGTTCGGACCAGTACAGAAATTCAGAGCAGGTCATATTAATTCGGTATAAGCAGGGTCTATTTGAGACCTAAGGATTTAAAGACAGGCACCCTTCGAGACCCTTCGAGAACCTTCGAGACCAGCATAACTTCCACCATATTGCTGGGGCTTGTAGTGATAGTATTAATCAGTTATCAGACATTTGGCAAGTGAGCCTTATAGATACACCTCAGTGATTGAGGAACTCGATAGTGAAACGTACGGTGGTGGACAAGTCTAATCATCCAGCCAAAATTCTATTTAGGTTAATTGATTTACTAGGTGGTTGAAGCATTGATTGATTTCGACATTTTCGGCATTCAGTAGAGTTGTTGGTATCCCCGATTTCTTCCAGCACCTCTTCTTCATTGGACACAATTTGTTTATGCAGCCATGGAAGGCTGTATGGCTTACATAATTGGGAAACATCACTCACGGAACAGATGGGGACAGAAATTCTATTGCCTATATTCTGCAACCTGTACCAATGCCATTCGGTTCATTGAAAGCGTAGTTATGATACACTACTACAGTCAAACCCCTCATAATAATACAGTCAAACCCCTCATAACGGCAGCTGGGATGACTGAGCAAATAAATTTGGACATGGAAAAACTTGAATACCAGAATTAACAGAAGTTGTCCTCTTAATTTGCTTTGACAGAATTAATAGAAGTTGTCTTATCAATATACATTTTGTGGAGATGAGATACCCTTGATATGGAACAAGCACAATTTCACCATAATAATTATGTCTTACTATTACTACATGATCTGTTGGTTTTACATGCACAACATTAATTTAATTAAATATTAAATTTAGCTAAATTGATGCAGATATGTAGGCTTACTATATAATACAGTTGGTTAATTGTACCATATTAAATTTATATTAACTTTTAACAATGAATTTGTTGTTTGCAGTAGTGATGCACCGGAACGGAGCCCGTTGCCCGGTCCGAAAATATCTCACGGAACAACTCGGTCCACAGTCACCGGGTTTCGGAACATCAACATTTTAAGAGGCCTACTCAAAAACAGACACAATAACTAACAACAGCACTCAGAAATGTAACATCTGTGACCATTATCTTCAATAAAAGTCGGAAACAGATCTAGCATAAGCAAATAACCAAACATGTGTTGCAAAAGCATGGTATTGATCCAAAAGCAGAAAAAAAAAGAAATTATGTATAATTTTGCTAATAATAATTTATATTGAATTAGTATGATTTGTATCAACAAACTTTAATACTCAATTAGTAGTTATTTACGACCAATAAATTTTAATAATAAATATGTTTAATATTAACATTGTGTTCATCTGTATCAATAAAAACTTTTACCTTTATTTGGTGTTTTATTTTATCTGCAATTAATAATTTAATTAAAAATTTCATCTTTATGTGATTTATGTGATTTATTGTTACAAAAATGTATTTAAATTTAAATTTATTGTTACAATATTGTTACAAAATTGTATGAATGCAAAGGTTATCAAGAATGTAATAAAAAAAATAATGAAGTGACGAATGAATTGGCCAGTTGCAGTAATACTACATTACCATATTAGAATTGAGTATTAATATTGTTATGGATGCACATTCTCATGGCTTGATTGCTTGGGCCAGGTCATGCCTTCTCTGCTGTACCTGGCGAAGATACTTAAGCTACCCCTAGATGGACAGACAACTACATGTAATAGAAGTACCTTACCTTGCTGGATGTATGCTGGAAGCCACCTCATATGTACAGCCAAGCTCCTATTACGATACCAAGATCCTAGTTGCCTGTTGCTCAAGACATACGGATACTCAACACATCTACCATGCAATGACACTGACACTTATAGGCTTAACTCGGCTATATGCATTGCTGTGATATCCGTATACATGTGAACAGTTGTATTACAGAACAATTATCTTATATAGCTGATCTGCTACCCTTGTCTGTAATACTTATCACATCCAGTCTTGTTCATGCCGCTGGAGTGCTAACACCTGCTTAAATGATACTTGTACATTATATTGTTATACACTCACCTTCTGCCATTGTTGTAAATCTTAAAGGGGAAATAAAACGGCTACCCAGTTTGTATTCCCCGCCAAAGATATTCTTGTTTCTTGTCTAGCCATTATTGCTTCGATCCATTAATGCTACAAGTTTATAGATGCAACTTTGAAAGTGTATGATCCGTAGTGGCACAGCAAAGTCCATTACAATACTAACACATGTAACTCTTAGTGTGCCAGCGACTTGTTGCACTTGCCTTTCATATATATACCTTATATATTTGTTGTGTATCTACACAACCGTACTAACCGTGGTGCACTTACCTTGAATCAACAGATTTGGCACTTGTACTCACTTAAAATCATTGTGTAACTGGGAACTGTGCTCCCATTATTTCTCTATAGTAAATTGACATGTATTCTTAATAGTTCCATGCTATGCAGTGCAGTCTTAATATCAATTGTCAGCTTTATCCATTAATAATTCCATTACTATGCAGACTGCCTACAATGTTGAGCGGCTCTGTAGTGCTGACAGCCTGCAGTTCTGGCCCACGGGACCTTTTGTATCCACCTACATGTATATGCGGATGCTGATTGTTGCCTCAGCTCTGGCAGTTGACGTCCATCTTTTATACATTGCACACGTTTTTGTTTTTTTGTTCGTAATCGCTAGTAGAGAATTAAATATTGTACAAATGTTATACAATCTCTATTCTCTCATAGTTCAAGGTTACTAGACACACATTGGCTGGTTTTCAATGAAACCAGGCCCTATTGTGCAGTCTTGACTTGCTGCTAGGGCAGCAGACTATTCCAAGTGAGCAACAGTGAAACAGCAACTTGTTTGTGACTCCTGCCTAGATGGCAGCGATTGCCCGAGACTGAGGACCTAAAATAACTGTCTAACCTACTTCTGCAGATATTGAGTAGGCAACTCCCATTTATACACATTATTATTCACAAATATTTATTATGACCAAAAAAGCATCAATTCTTTTCATCTGTAGTATGCAATGTGACCAGGTAATTTTTACAGACTTTGTGAGACACCTCGTACTTTTTCTCGGTGGTTCTGCAATAATACACCTGTCTCAAAATTGTGTACTTTGTGATAAACTGTTAATATAATATTCAGTATGTCGGAGGCGGTTGATCCAAGTGAAGTAGTTGAGACCATGCTAGGTGATGAGAATCGCTCCAAATCATCAGACAGGGAAGAAGGTGAGGTTCTATATACACCATCCTTCAAAAATGCACACCGGTAGAGTATGGGCCTCCTGTGAATGACAAATTGAAAAAAGATTTTGACGATACATCCCAGAAATTATAGTTGCCAACGGGCCTAGAAGGATCTAGTGTTGTTGAATATGATGTAGAGTGAATGATACTGTGTACCTGCTGCTGTGTACCTGCTGCTCAACCTACTGCTTCATCAACACTCGAGGAAAGAAACTTGAGTTTTTCAGAGTCGAATCATCAATCTGTAATTATTTGAGCCAGGCTTGCAGAGAAATTACTAGACCTGAAATAACTAGTACCTGACAATGTGACTGGTATGGTGAATGATGTTGTTAGAGATTAGGCTACATCCATCACAATCCATGGTTTTGGTAGGGTGAAGCTGAATAGTATATGGAGTGAAAATAGCAATATCTACACCTTGTTTTTAGTAGCATTCTAACTTCCACTTCCACAGGGAAGGATGGCTGTTTGGTAAAGAACATGTTGACACTCTCAAAGAGATATATAATACTAATAGTACGACAGCAAGACTTTCTAGTTCACAGCCTAAGAACTCTGACTGCAGCAGGAGCCAGACTGATTCATTTTAAACTAAGGCATTGTCTAACCAACCACGAAATAAAATCGGTATCGGAGTCGCTATTGGAGAAGGTATGGAGGGAGAGGACACAAGAGAGAGAGAGAGAGAGAGACAGGTCACAAGGGAGAGGACACAAGAGAAATTGCAATTATAACAGTCCGAACAATAAAATATCACTGTCCTTTCACCAGGAGAGAGGAAGAGAGACAGAGAGAAGGAGAGTCGAGGTACCAGGGTCACCGGTCCACCACTGCTGCACTAGGATATAGCTTACTATCAATTCAATACTCACCCTACGCAACTTAGCAGCTGATAACTGGGAGTGATACAAGTATTCACGGTACTAATGACTTCCTTCATTCCACATACACGTATATTAGCATGTAAACATTGATAAGAATAGCAAAGATTGGACAAACGCGAGCTCAATAAGGGAATTCTTTTAGTAATTTTCATGTTCGGTAGATTTTTAAACGAGGTGTACAGCCTACTGATCAAAAGATACAAAGTAAATGTCATTCAATTTTGTAAAATAATTTTGATGCTATTAACTAACATATACCTGATTCAATGATGAAGAAAATCAACAAAGTCGTGCCAGCGGTTACCAAGATACAGCATCTTTAAGTCACGACTACCTACATGTACATGCAGAATGACAATGTAGGTAACAGCTCCAAGTCCACAGATATGATACCAAAATAGCAGACAATGGTAAGCTAAGGGAGTGCTCAAACTGTCTACTACTGTTTACAAAAATGGTCTACTATTGCAAGCTTGCCTAGTGCATCCCACAACTCCAGCATATATTTCTCTCATTGGTTCTTGTTTCCTCCTAATTATGGGGTTTAATTGATTCTGTATCTTATACTCTTTTTCAGTGAGTAATTTCACTGCTTGTAGCAAAGTTTTCATGGCTTTGTCCTGTACTGAACAACTACTGTTTGTTCTTCATCTATTTCTTGAAGAGCAGCACTAGCTCTTTCTGTTGTTGGTTTAATCTGCAGGCGCTCACTTCCTGCTGAGACCGCCCATTCTAATGTGTGTGTGTGTGTGTTAACAGCTAGACGGTATCTTTGTAGGTATGCGTTTCCTAAAGTATTGGTAAACGTGTCTAGAGCGAACGCTGCACAATGTCGTTCAGGAAATTCAGCATATGTTTTTCCAATTAGCCTCTCCACCTCAGTAGCATGTTCTTGTAGTGTAGTGTGATAATATATTTTATCGTACTCAATTTAGCTCTAGCCTCTCTTACTGAAAGTCCAAAACGTGCTCAGAGAGCTGCTTGAATTCCTACTACGTTGTGGGTTCTACCACAATCTCTAGCATCTCCTTTAACTGTTTCCCTCAAATGAACTAAAGCTGCTGCTGGCTCCCATTTCATTTGCCTCTGCAACTTCATTAATTTGTTGTAGAAGCTAATCTACATCCCCTTGTCCATCAAACTGTGGACTTTTAAAACTATCTCTTGGCATGTTGGCCTGTCCTGGTTCAGCATATAATATTTCTAACCATTCGGCTAGTTGACCAAACACAGCCTGTTCATCGGCATCTCTTTGTCTTCTAGATGCCATTCTACTTCTTTCTTTATTAGCGTAGCCACCATATAGATATTCCAAACACGGTGTGGATTTTCAGATCCCACTGCTCCCACAGATCAGCTGCGGCCAATGTAACAATAATATACTTTGAGATTTATCAACCCTTGTATATCAATGTTATCGAATCTCTATAAAACAAGTGAATCCTGTATCCATCAACAAGATAATTATTAGCAAATAATTATCTGAAAGCAATCAACCTGTCTTTCCTTAAGACCATAGATCTCCTGAATGCTGAGTGGATTTACAAATTATCTACGATCTGAGATAATGGTAGCACTGTACTGAATGATTGCACAGGTTATCTCTTCTCTGAGAGATAACTGAAGAACTGCAAAAATAGATATTTAGGAGTTATCTTCTATTTGTTATAATTGCTTAATTTATACCGAGTCGCAAGTTATCTTCTCTTTCATTTATTATTTG
>JAOQGN010062378.1:0-12511 GCA_027564295.1 Himantozoum antarcticum
ATAGACTCAGATTCTCAATGTTTATATTCTGGCTACTTTGGTCCACAGCATCAACCTTACAATTCTTCAGTCTTCACCACAAGACTCCATAGTTTACATAAAAAAGTATTCTCCCAAAAATTACTATTTTTCATTGGTTATGGTCAATTTTTTCCAATTTAAACTTTTTTTGTCCGAGACCCGACCTTTATGTAACTCTCGAGTGTTCAACCTTCGGAAGGTCGACAGTCCGAGACACTCATATACGCCCCTGTTCACTACTACTATACTATACATTCACTACTACTATGCATTTTTTCTTAATTTTTCATGCTTCTATGTTATTATTGATGAAATAAACAAAACAAAACTGCTGTGTGTAGTTTAGCATTTGCCTTCATAGCAGAAACAAATCAAGTCATTCAGCTATTTTACCTTTCATCTTTTTCCAGTGAATAACAGAGTACAGGAATGTGCATATTTGGGTTTGACCTAATTACCTTTACAGACCGAGTATTCGCACCCTTGGCAGATTTGACCTAGTTATATCTTGCTGCATATAGTTTATATGTCGGCTTCGCAGCTGTATATAGTACTTTTGCATATTGTTCTTGCTGATATTTAAACGCTTTTATATATGCAAACATCACCGAGTTGACCCGCTAGCAATGACAGTGAATAATCCTGATTGCATTTTCCAGCTTATCTCAAACTACAAAGCCATAACAGCAATTATGCCAAATCTCATGGGAATATAAAGGGAGAATTAGTAAATTTTGCACAATATATACCTGCAGTAGCAATATTTAATGTAGCTCAGAGGAGATGATTTTGCAGAAATAGAATTTATTAGATTAGTTGGTTGGTTCTTTGCCAAATCTACTTATATTATAATTGTATTATTATATTTAAATTACATTATTGTACTACCTATATTACAATTTACATTACATATTACAATCTGATTACTCTACATTACAATTTATTTGTAACAAACCAAACTCCCAACCCTAACAAAGACAAAGTTATAAAATGTTACGACGTGTCCCAAGAAGAGTGTGATCATTTTCACAAGCCAATGGTGTGCGTTTGCTAACTTGATAGAGTATATAAACAGTGCATTACTTATATAGTTGACAGTTGAAAGTTATAGTTACACCAAGCACTTACTTTCTATCAAACTCCCTGTAAGCCTGCAGTAGCCAGTTATAGGAAGGTTTGTTGCGTTTGCTAAGACCGTAGTGAAAGTATACCAGTGTATAGTCATTCTCTACATACTGATCCAGCGTATGCTTTAAGTAGCTGCAACATATAGAAATAAGAAATGAGTACATACAGAAAAACTTAACTAAGCCAACGGAGCACAACTACCAGGTGTGACACCATCTTTTACAATTCCAAACATCTGTTTTATTCAATGTTTAGTATTCTTTTTACGTGCAAGTTGGTCAAATTACTTTATATTTTACTTTTTATAACTTCATATTATCTAATTTGTAGAAGCCTTTTTAGTACCTCATGTGGTTTCTAGTATATATTTTATTCTTGTTTATATTGTAATCATTTACACGTAGCTAGTTGTGCATTAGGAGTACGGTTGAATTTGATGCTTACTACTTACTACTAACTTACTACTTACTGCTATGCTTTGGTACTAAATACCGGTTATGCTATCTTTTAGTAGTATGTACTTTTTTAAATATTAGTACGTAAAATTTCAAAATTGGAATATTTACATATACATAATATTTATAATAATTATGAAGTTAAAATATCTCCAAATAATGTGATGATTTGCAACGGTAAAATTAAGAAATCAACATTTCGTAAAAAGTACAAATTTTGTGGCTAACGAGCGGCACCTCCTTGCCTCTCAGCTAGCCCTTACGGTTGCTGTTGGCGGGATAATCAATATGCAATGATTTGCTAGTGGGCGTCAAACTTATCTTGTAGATTTCACACAGATTAAATATGTACCTATATGTAATGGCAGCTGACAGTTCAAGACAGGCAGCAATATAGATGTAAAATAATAGCACTTACCCGAGTAGTTTCTTGTGATCTATGATACCATGTGGAGGTAACTTGCAAGCCGAGAATACCACAACCTTCCTTCCACACGAATCATCACCTGCTAAACAACAAGTATGGTACAATAAAATAATAAAATGCAGCCGTCACGGTCACCTAGCCACCACATAGCTGTCACATGGCCACCATATAGCTGTCACATGGCCACCATATAGCTGTCATATGGCCACCATGTAGCTGTCACATGGCCACCATGTAGTTGTCACATGGTCATCACATAACTGTCAAATGGCCACCATGTAGCAGTCACATGGCCACCATATAGTTGTCACATGGCCACCATGTAGCAGTCACATGGCCACCACATAGCTGTCACATGGCCACCATGTAGTTGACTTGTAAATTATGGTGGGCTACAGCATATTAGTAACGTAGGGAACCGAAACAATATTATAAAAAAAAACAAGAAATACAACATTGAAATATAAAAATAGGAATACTTTTTTTTCAATTCAAAAATCACACAATTTTAAATCCAATCCGTGGTAAGCAATTGACATAAAAAGTCACTGTCACCACTCACTGGGACTGGTCACTGGGCCATTGGGACCAGTCATTGGAACTGGTCACTGGGCCATTGGGACCAGTCATTGGAACTGGTCACTGGTCAATAGGCTCACCCTTTGGCAATATTAACACATTTCCACTACTGTTCATATGAGCCATAATAAGCTTTTAAGTTATAACTAACAATGCATTGTACATTAAGCAAAATAGTGGAAATATGAAAGTTAACAGCCAATACAATGGTTGGAAGACATTGAAATACCAAACAAATACAAACTATGAACTGTGTACACAGTAATATATTGAGAAACAACAGTAGCCAATGCAATAATCATTTATGAGGTCTGATTTCATATCTGAGCAATCCGACAGCCAATTAAAATCTTTTAATAGAAATATTGTCACACAAAGCACAAACTGCGGGTTAGGGGAGATGGAAGTGCAACAAATCAAACATCACAACGCACTATACCTACCTATGTCCTACAGTCGCATCCCGTATCCATTTATATTAAGCATTTACGTAAAAGCATGCATAAAAAATATATCACATTTTCTTGCTGGGTATCGTTAATCCAACGGTATAACTGATTGGGGGAACCCCACTGTGCATTTAGCGATATTAATAGTAATCAGGATTAGCAGAAAGAAAGATTAAATATAAATAAAATATATCCTGGGTCTGAAATGGACGAGACAAAAAACATTTCTAATCATTTCAATGATATGGCGTTAGGCCTACATCAGAAACGTATCCTCAACAGAACCAAAATCCCACCCACAACCCCATCCTAAACCCCAAAATTGTCAAAATGGAAAATAATCTGCAGAAACTCGTTAACATATAGAAATTACCTAGACAGTATAGAGCGTTGCAGAGCGTAACTATGACATAATACATGTAATTATGAGATCACGCATGTACTTATGACATCATACAAGAACTGCACCCAAAACCCACCCCTATGCATTGAAATCATCTTCTACAAATCTCAATACTTTTATATAATTATTATCTGTAAAACTTCTCTCACATTTCATATTGCCTAACTAAGAGGTCAATGACCAGTGCGATATTTAACATCGTCTATTATATTGACATTATCAGAGCTGCACATGAAAAATCTAACAACTAACTAGCAAGATGAATGGTTTGCAAGGAGTAATTAGTGTGCTCATGTTATTGTTGCTGAGTGAGTCGCGTGTCGCAGTGTACTTTACAATGATTGAAGTGCAATATTAGCTTCCATCCATTGTAAACATACTATGGATTCATTAGCATTAGCAGTCTTATTAATATTTATTCAATTATAATTTATTATAGCTGATGAAGAACTTGGGACCGTAGAAACAAGGAAAGGTCCCGGTGTATTATAATATTGTTGACAAATTAACAAATTAGCAAATTATTTCAACTTATGATAACAATTTAAAATCGAACCTAACCAAATTTAAAACAAATATGAAACAAGTAGGAGCTATAAGTATTAGCAGTGCAATGCAAACTTATCATATATTTAGTACAATGGCCTTACAGCTATCTCGACCACCTGAAATGACACGATGAATAATGTATGTTAGAAAGATTCAACTAGACCGAGATGTTGCTCCGTACTCGTCGTTAATTAGATGAGATCTTTTTTATACACAGATAATTTTTACTGCCAATTAAAGTGTAAACATTCTAAACATCATATTTATCTATTATTTTCATTAAAAGCAGCCACTCCAAGCCATCATTGCACAATCGTATGGAAATAATGCCATATTAGCCCTCCTCCACTCTACCGAGTAGTTCCTAAGAACCACTTCCTAGTTCCTAAGAACCTTTCAAGCAATATTTTTTCATAACTAGCGCCATCGGCTAGGCATCAAATCAATGAACACAACATAGGTTGTTAGTATGTCTTTCACTGAAGTTGTTAATTCTGTTAATTTTAATCACAACAACTACCAAGGAAAGACATGAACATCTTGCTCCTGAACCATCCAGTACAGGTGACACAATATTGTCAATTAACAGACCACGTAGCGGAGAGAACCCTTATATCTATCAGGTGATGGGAGACCAGATGTCTCTGGTGTTGGAGACCCAAGTTTGATCAAGGTCGGGTAACATCAAACACTTTTCAAATAATGTTATGTAATGTATCTCAGATTCGACTGAAAAGGGATATGCAGGTATTTAGGCAGAGGAGCATGATATGCCATTATTACTGAGGACAACTTGCTGCTGCAATAGCGACCATAATACACACTCCATCCTCAGCTGTTAAGCTGCCGATGAGACTGCCCATACATTACATACATTAACATGCTATAACATCTAACCTGCTAACTCAATCACTCCATATTTAGCTATATCATGGTATTCGCTTTCTGTCATCTCCTCCGCATTTACCTAAAACAAAATAATACAGTATATCCACCATTTCACCGTCTTTTAGCGAACGGAAAATGTTGACAAAAGCTATTCCATTAGTTGGTGGCAATTATAGAGGTTCTAAACAATCAACATCACGGTACGGAACAGCGCAACATTTGTGCATTGTATTTGTGAAGGCAGACGGACCATTGAATTCTATTTTAATACCAAGTCTCTTTTGTGGCTACCAGAAGCGAATTTAAAAAAATATATGTTTAACATTCTGAAGTTCAGAATCCTTAATTTGCAACTGTGTTCCGATCAGCAGGTAAAATACTTCCTGACACCAACGAATTTTCCTTGACAAGCCCAGTTAGTCAAGTGAAACTCACCCAAATATACGTCAGTAAATTAACAGTCTGATAAACACATTTCAATACTTATATGAAGCTCTATAATTGCAGTGCATTGCATTGAGATGTATTAACGGCTACCGAAATGGAGCAGTGACACATCTAAAACTGCTACCAAAATAAACTAAATAACCTTACCTATGAGCTCCGAGAGAGTGCAGCCGACTAGTATATCATTCTTGCAGCACGGAGAATATCATTACGCAAAGCAATCCAAGTCATATGATTTGAGAGTGAGATGCTAACCCATTAGCACTAGGCAATTATCGGCAACAATTTCTACTTAATCTAATGATACCATAATTACAACCTACAGAATTGATCAATTACTCACATAATGGCAGCGTAATTACCGAAGTTACAAGGTCGACAAACCTGCAACAAATAATCAACAAAGTAAACATTATATACTGCCTCCAGTAACAAGCTTAGCAATAATTATAATTTATTTAAAATTATTATATTATTATGATTTAAGTGTCTTTGGTGCAAACTAAAATTTAATTGTATTTATTCAATCCAGTTAATATTAATTTATTAAACTAATGTTAAATATTAAATAAAGCATGTTACGCACTGTTGCAGCTGAACCCAATTCTGCTTCAAAATCATCATCCAAATCGAGTTCACCAGGTTCCAGGAATTCATCGCTATCTTCTTCAAAATTCACATCTATAATGTAAAATAAAGGTTCGTTCTAATCAACAACAGCAGCACAGCTTTAAACTTGCTAATCAAACTACAGCTACATTATATAATGCTGTATCTTTCACTGTATACTACTAGGACACCAGTATGTATACTACTAGTACACACAACGTGTGTATTACATGTTGTACGCATACATGTTGTACACATTGTACACGTTGTACGCGTACAACTGTGTACTAGGACACAGTATAATACTGTGTGTCATATTATACAGAATTACAAGGTTACAACTAAGCAGTCACCTCACATGTATGTAATGGACATTGGTTTAACTATACATGAAAAAAACAGTCATACAGTATACAAAATACAGCATACAGTCATAAAATTCAACTTCCTCCATCTCAAATCTAGTTTCAACGAACGTATTAAATAAGGTATTAAATAAGATATTAAATATTATTATCTTGCTTTCTTTTCAATTTGCTATTCAGCTTTCATACCTACATGTAGGTAGTGCAATTTTCATGCTATTTAACATCGCACGATAGCCAGTGTTGAGTTCAAATTGGTAGAATGAACAGAACTATGAAATTACTATAAATGAACAGAACATAAACTCATTTCTATTTTATCTGATCCATCATAGACCAGTACCGCATCTCAAGTAACCCTCATAATTCACAGCAACCCATAACATGTGAATGCTTGGCTTAATCCTAATTGTGCTCTCTCTTTCACAAAACGAGTTGCAGACCCGTATCCATTCATAGAAAAGGAAGTCAGTGCTGCTGCTATCGTGATACAGATTTCAAAGTTTTCTCGGCATAAATGTAAAAATTCAGATAAATGTATGTTCCGATTGTGAGAGTTAACCAACCATCCATCCTGTCATCCCCAATATTAAGTGATTCTTCGTCAAACTCCAGCTGAGGTTCATCAAACGACACTTGATTTTTGTAACTTGATTGGTCAAAGCTCATATCAGACAAGTCTACAAAACAAATATGAAGTAGATTAATGATATTATATAGCCCTATTTGGACACAGGAAGTGGAGCGTGTACAAAGTACATTACTACGTTATATAACAGAGTTACCTTTGGGAGGAAAGAGTGAATGGTGTATGAGCCTAGGTTCCAATAGTGGATGGCAAGTGGTAATAACCAGACCTTCATTCCAAATATCGTGGTAATCCCGCGGATTACCGCATAACGCCACATAACCGCACATGAAAAATGTGGCGTAAAATGTCTACAGCCGCAGTAATAACTGCGCCCATTCAATGTCTTTCATGTACTAGCTGTGCATTTAATCCTGCATTTCATACTTGTTGGCCTACACAGCGATTCAAATTGTTGGACAACCACTACTACACTACTATGGCCACATATTTGTCATGCAAATCAGATGGCGCTTCAAGATGTACGCTGCTTAACACTGAAATTTTATGTATGACTTCAGTCTAAGTTCCACAAGTTGTTACGCATTCTCATCTGAGTTCGGCTATCAACTATAATAGATAATTGTCCAATTTAGGATGGTTTATACCCAAATTTTGATTGTTGAACATCGCATACAGTAGAGCGTTCAGCAAAATGTTTTTACTGATATCTGAATATGAAGTTAATCTACAAACTACTCAAATAATAAAGCATAACTACACAGCATTAAAATGCAGCATCCTACATAAAATCTTTCATCAAAATACTTTAACTTTTTTAAATTAGTAATCAACTTAGTAAATTTGAACCAGCGTTCACCACCTTATAATTCAGTTGTGAAAATCAAGCATCAGACTTTTTTGTTTGCAAACAGAAAATTCACACAGAAAAACATCTAATCTAGTGTTGATACCAATAATTTTAACAGATAAGACACGATTCCAGTCACTCACCTTGTGAAAGCGGAATCTTCTTCTGATTCGCCATCTTTGTTGATGAAGAGACAATTCGATTTATTTTCACATTTCAGTTCATGGACTAGTGAATGTGTTATGCCACAGCTTCATCTATAACAAGGTTTGCAAACATTGTATAACATTAGTTGTTAAAAAATCAATCCTTCCTTTATTATGTACTTGCCCATATGACTTGAGTCTGTACTTGAGACAAGAGACTTGAGTCTGCAACCAACCCAATTCAACATCACATTCCTCAAAAAATTGATCATAGCTGAACATGTCAACTAAACTTCTCAGCAACAAAATTGTAGGCAAAGTTCCCTTGTCATTCGGTCACCTTGACCATACCTTATAGCTAGGGGTTGCAGCTGGGGTTTTGGCATCCCAGAAAGCCATTGAACGCGCCACAGGTGAGGTGGCCGAACTGAAAAGCAATTTTACAAAACTGTGTAGAGCATAACACAGAACATGGGAGTTAAGACTCTTTGGTCAGGGTCACAGACATTCAATGTCAATTTAATTTTAATTTCTAGTTTTAAGACATTATATTATCCCACAGCAATGCAAGTTCAATTGGTGTGAGGAACTGAACATGGTGTATAAAGAATTGAGTGCTCCTTCAAAAATATTTAGGTCTACTATGTTATTAGCATCGTAGTGTGGGCTTCACGGAGTGCGATGCCTGGATTTCTTAAAATAAATATGGGGTTCGCCCCATGAGCAAAATTGTTAGTTGAATAAAAAGTCTGTTAGGTGGATGGGTCAGTCACAAAGTGTTCTCCAAGCATTTGAGATGCCAACATTTGAACTACTACACCTTTCTCTGTGGGGAGAAAAGTGTAGTTATAGTTCAAATTCTGGCATCTCAAACACTTGGAAGATACTTTGTGGCTGACCCGTGGTTAGGTGAAATATTGGCCAATATTGCAGCTATTCAGCTTAGCTCAGTTCTAGGAGTGCGATTAGGGTTTTGCAGTGAGAGTGGTTTGAAGGATCTACAAATAGGCCTAACCAGAATAAAAATATAATAGGTCCTAGTTCTACTAAATAACATATTTTCTTTGGTAGACATGTAGAATGGCATGCCGTAGCCTGTGATCCAAACCCCAAAACCTCAATCCAACCACCAATATCAGAATCTCAGGCTACTAAACGCAATATAACATTCCAACCTGTTCTATCCATTTTTGTGAGCTGCCTCGAGGCAGACTCGACTTGAGAATAATATTAATAATATTAAATATGAGAATACATATTGAAACATGGAAACAATATTACTGGTTAATGTCCAAGGGCTCCTGGGGGAACAGGAGCACAGCCATCCCTTGCTAATTCGATGATGGGTGAGCGGTGGGGGATAAAAAGAAATGAATGAGAAGAAAGACATCTAAAGTAAAAATAAAATAAAAATCATGAAAATTGAAAATCAGGCTGGATGGCAATATCAGAATTCAGAAGGCCTATGTGCATACAATGCAACAGAGCATCGATATAATCTAGTACCTCAAAGGGGATATCAGCATGAGTGTCAGATGTACCATCAAATCCAAATGTTATCGTAGAGATGGGTAGGCTATAATTCATAAAAAGATTTGGCTGTAATTTAAGCTGCAATTTATGGAGCGATAGAAAATTTCCAACCGGAAAGCAGAGCTCTCATTGAAGTGTCCCCTTACATTGCTATTCTACTATACATTTTCAACTGAGTATTGCAAGGAGGTCAATCTTTTGCAATTATCTGCAGCTTGTCTCTGCTTCCTGGTTACATTTGGGCCAATAACATTTCTGCTGCTGTTGTTTTAGAAATTATCCAATGACACGAGCGATAACATATCTCTATTTAAATGTAAATAAAGTGAAACTGCATCCAGGATGCTCTCCATGGATGTTTACTACATCAAAAAACGATCAAAGACAGATGTGCGAATTTCTACACTTGAATAATTTGATTTATAATTATACTGGCATCACTATTGGGTATTAGCTGACTACCAATAACAATTTTATATTTAATACTTACTGTTTGTTTAAATATTGCACTTAGCTCCAGCTGTCTAACTATATTACCAGTAATTATTAATTTCATCAATTATTAAATTCTTTATTAAATTAAGCTATTACTTATTAGGTATTATTAATAATAAATAATATTAATAACTATGGTAATAATCATTAATTAGTAATTAGTATTAAAATAATAATACGTGATCTCCGGTCTTCCGGTCTCCCAATTTCAACCAATAACATCTTTAAAAACACTTTATTTTGAAACAAGAATTCTAAAAAATTTATGTGTCGGCTTATAGTTTTATATAAATTTTCTAAATCCTGTGCGTCTATGCGTTTAATAGAACGTCTGCACTACACCAGGAAAGAAAGAAGATTTATTACATTTAATAATAATAATATTAATTACATTAATTGTATTCTAAACATAAATATCATCAATCTATCAATAATAATAATAATAATTTAAATTATAAATTTACCCAAGTGTTGATATTTTTCATCTGGGTAAGCTTGAAAATGAAATAGAACAAGAGTTATAAGTATCTCCAGCTAAAACTAGGGAATCCATGACTCTGATGGGGGCGACCTTGGTAGTAAATTAGTAGGCATGACTGTATGGCGTTTGCTTGGTGGGGGTGGGAATTGGAAGCTCACCCCCACCAAACAAACACCATCAAGTCACGCCTGCTATTTTATTACTAAAGATGCCCTATGCCATGACTATTCGCAAATTACAGTTCGAAAAAGAGGGAGAACTTAGACACTGGACGGAGGGGGCAACTATGTCCACCACAGGAAAGCCAAGGAGTGGATCGACACACGCGCAATCCGAAGCGTTGAGTAGGCAAAAGGAGAGGGAGGACCCAATTTTTCAGATCCACAAAGCAAATTTCAATCTATTGGTTTCTTACCAGTTGTCATTCTCCAGTTCTGATGTGATAAATTGTTGCATAACATGTAAATATTTTATAATTTTCTTATTTTGTAGAAAAGATATTACAAGAAGATGAAGTTTGTCACGAGTATATGCTTTCCAGACTCGTTAGGGACACTTTCCGGCGTGGAACCCTAAGCTCCAATGCCCACCACTTTACCAGGATAGGGCGTCCAGTCGGCGTAGCCTATTCGGTCTGTGGGACGGTCGAATTATATGCAACCGTCGACTTGTAGCATAAGATCTGTGTCTCTCTTTGACCAATCATCTCCCAAGCAAAATTTGCCGAAAAAATTTCGTTGTAGGATAACCACGAGATAGGCTTCTGAATTAGCAAAGGCTCTTTGAGTGGCTCCTAACAGGATTGCTATTACGTCCCGTCTGTCATTCTGGTTTGTGTCCATAACTTGAATGCCCTATTGTGGTAAAGTGGTGAGCGTTGGAGCTTAGGTTTCCACACTAGGGACACACGTTAAGGACACTCGTTAGGAAAGTGTCCCTAACGAGTCTGGACAAACTGCATCTTCTTGTAATATTTCTTTTGCAAAATAGGAAAATTATAAAAAATTTACATGTTATGCAACAACTTATCACATCAAAACTGGAGAGTGACAACTGGTAAGGAACAAATAGATTGAAATTTATTTTGTGGATCTGAAAATTTGGGTCCTCCCTCCCCTTTTGCTTACCCAACGCATCAGATTGCACGCGCACGTGTCGATCCACTCATTGGCGTTCCCATGATGTGCACCCACGGGTCAGTCACAAAGTGATTTGCAAGCGTTTGAGAAACCCACATTGGAATTACTACTCTTTTACGTAAAAGAGTAGTACTTTCAATGTGGGCATCTCAAACGTTGTAAATCACTTTGTAAATCACTTGCAAATGCATAGCTTTGGGTTGCCGTAGGGCCTAGATGCTAGAATGAAAGAAAACTTTATTAGCAGAGTTCTCATCTCATGGTAACGCTTTTTCGATCTTTGACCTGATGACGCAATTGTCAACTTCAAAGATCCAACTGCACATATTATAAATAGGCCTAAATGCAAAATTGTTGGGTAGGACTGTACAAGCTGAGGCCTCGTCTCCAAATATCAATTTTAATTATGAAATTGCAATGCAATTAGTGATGTGAAACTGTGAGCACTAGTGGAGAGCTGAGGCTACCAGGACAACTCCTTAGCAATTGTAACTTTTGCAGACACCTTCCCAATTTAAAATGTTACTTTGCACTTGAGAGAATCTGATTACTTTTGCATCAGTAGGTCTTCAATTTCAAAACACTTCACAGCACAAGGGAGTGCTACGATGCAAAATTGCTTTTTAGAACATTTTATGTAAATCCAAGTTTAGCAATGGCATTTGAATATTTTCATATCTAATGCAATTGTTTGGTCCATTATTGTCCTTTTTGTAAAGACTAGCTTCTTGAGTTTGGGCAGTTTTGAGATGTTTATTAGAAGCCGATACAGATCATGAAAATCTGTTCTGCTTTCAATAGACTACATTTTTGGATACCGTTAGTGTTATCCCGTTTGTCTGCTATATACATGTAATATGTACAATGTATAATATATATATAATATATAATATACATGTAATATGTACAATGTATAATATATATATATAATATACATGTAATATGTACAATGTATAAT
>JAOQGN010062488.1:0-12507 GCA_027564295.1 Himantozoum antarcticum
TATAGCTCTGAGAATAAGATAATAGCTCTGAGAAAAAATAGGTCTCAATATAAATAGCTCTGAGAATATTGTATAAACCCGAGAAGGCCGACCGCATGCATGGTTTTCAATCGTGACGTCAGAGGGCGCTACAAGAAAACATGCATGCGCTTAACTAATGCATACGCATCAGGAGAAGACAACATGAAGTTGTTTAATATATTTTATACTCAATAAATAGATAATGACATAAATTGATCAACATTGCATTTAACGAAAACAAGTTTCCAAAGGCGTTGGGAAACTTTGGATTTTTATTTACTAGTTTGTTTCCTTATATCACTATCTCACTATCTGGTTGTTGCGTATTCAACAACAGTAGTTAGGAAACCTCCCGTGTCACATTCAGTGTATTTCACACTCCAAGTATGTTGCATGAAACACATTTACAAATACAAACGCAATTCCACATATGGCTACTTACATATATATGTATATGTACAATTGTAAACCAGAGAGTGGACTACCCACAATCTGCAAGACTGCTTCAGAGTTCACCGATCAAGTCCACTGGACCGGACACAGCCCACATTACTCTAGAAGAATACCTTTCTAGAGTCAATTCTTAAATTATTATCACATGGAACATTATTAATTATACATATAAATGCAACAGGAACTAGATTCTTGCCCAGGATTGATTTGGGAACTATGGCAACACTACTTATGCAATAGGTGGACCCGCCGTTACCATTATGTTATTTTAATTTGCCTTTTAAAAGAACAGTGCATTCATCAAGCTCTATTTGTTAGAAAGATGCAATATTACACTACGGATACCAGCATTGTAATCTCACTTTGTACTTTAAATAGCAGCACCGTGTGTGCTGTACCTAGTGATGACAATAAAGAGAATTATATATATGTTTAAATGCATTTGTATTAATTCTAGCAGTAGTTGGGCCATCAGCAGTTTGTGCCAGCATTATAAACCAATACAGTATATAAGGTCAGGCCACAACCGTTTAGGCTTCCAATGGTTTAGGTCCCAGGCACTTTAGGCCGCTAGACAGTTTGTGCTCCAGGTAAATTAGGGCCACAGACAGTTTATATGTTCGTGCAGTGAATTCATCATACTGTACTAACAACGGGATATTAGCACAAGTCCAGTAATCATAAATATAAGGAGTAATTATGCAATTGTGCAATTGTGCAATTATGCATCCAACGCATAGGCCTAATAATTACAGCTATGTGATTGGGCAGCTCTGTTGTAGAACTTACCATTGTGGACAAATCCACTTCTCTGCCGAAAATCCATTACACATGGCTTGAAAGTCACATGCCCCGGGCAGAGATTTACGATAGGCTAAGAATAACGTACAAACGAGTTCGGCTTAATTGGAGCACCACCTATCACTATTTCAAGCCTTTATAACTATATTTAGTATGGATTTATTACACGTATAATGGAAACCTTTGTAACCCATAAATATCTATAGATGATGACAATGGACAGTAAATGGTGGAGGAGTCGATGTCACCCTTACATTGTGTGCTATCCACCTGCCAATTTCATCTAGAATAATGATAGAAAAAAGCAACTTTCGTAAACTAGGACTAGAACCTGGGCTCGTTGCGGCACAGTGTCTAGCACCGGGACATGGAGAATGAAGACGTAAATGCAGATGTATTATATTTTGTTATCAAATTTTCGTGTTTTAAAAAGTATTGAACTAAAGCCTTTAAATTTTAATATTGATTAGTCAGGAATTTGCTCCATATCCGAAACTTGAGCTTTTTAAATGCATCATGATACACTTACTTCAGCCATGTCTCTCTGCTCAAACAGTGTATATAATTTTGATCTGTATTGATAATCTAACTGATTTGCTATGGGCACGCTCTGAAAATTCCCATATACACAATTAACAGCCATAATACATAAATTTGCCATCTCAATTTACCTTTGAAACTCTTGTAATGTGTGTTAGTAGGAGGGCTGACATATCATACATAACATAAGTTATAAATTAATTATTGCCTAATAAATAATTATTATGATATTGCACTTCTAGTTGAGGGAATATGTGAAGGAATACCAGCTGGTACTGTGACCTTGACACTCAACTCTGGGATATGTAAAGGATTCAGTACGATTGGGGATTGTCACTTTGGCTGGAACAGCTATGTACATCTGTTAATATCGGAGTCATACGTAGAGAGAGAGATTGTAGAATTTTAACCCAAGCTACATGCACAGCATACTATTTTGTGATTTGTACTGTGATACTAACATTATTAAATTAGCTAAATCCAGAGTGTTGTGTAATTCATGCACAACTCTGGATTTAGTTATTGGGTTAAATACATACACAAGCTCTTGGGTTAAATGTTGATGGCCTGATGACTTTGTATCTTTCTAATATACACACTGTTTTAGCATATGTTCTCCTGCTCGGTTTTTAATGTTGTCTGATCAAAATAGGGAAGAGTTGAAGCCATTCAACGATCAGCAACCTGATCATTTTACCTGATTGTCTTATCAGGGCCGACTGAACCGTCTGTCATTGCCAAATATTTCAGATTATGTTTTTGAACTTAGCAGGAATCATTTTAACAATATTTTATGTCACCCCGACCACCTATTTTACAGTAAAATTATTTTTAACACCAGCAGAAGCTCCAACAGATATCCTACACCTTATCGACCTAGGAAATGCAGGACAGAAACGAGGAGTAAACTTTTATTTCCTTTTTTAATGTCTCATTTTAACAAATGAACGATTACTTTTCTTAGTGCATTCTATTTATCTGTTGGTATAAAACTATCAGCCAATTACTTTTCTTAGTCTATTACTTCTATATTTTGTTGGTAAACATTCATTTTTATCTTTATGATGCAGAATGTGTATTAGTAAATAGATAAATAAACAATAAACACACCCTTGGGACACGAACATTTGTTCTGGCAAAAAAGTATACGAAACTCATGTTGGTTATGCCGCTTAAACATCGATCAATTATTGCCATACACAAATATGGCAATAATTGAACATTGTCAATGTTGCTCAATATTTTGAAAATAATTATGACAGCAATGACAGTTCTTATGAAAATGAGTTCTACTTTGTAATAAATGATTTCATTTCTGTCAAATTCGAGTTCTGGCTAAGTTTGGAATGATTTGAAATCACCAATGAATGAGATATTTTCTATGCATACCTATATTCCTAGTAACTTGCATGTAAACCGTACACATATATCACTGCTATAGACAGGATATTTGGTGAAATGCTTGCACATGCTTGTATCGGCCACATCCTTTTATATTACATGTAACTACTAAATTAGTAACTGCTAGCTAGTATCTACTACTGTGTATATACTATAATATACATACTTAATGATCTATTTGTGAACTGAATAAGTCAGTATAGACAGGTATGGTCTGTACATTTAACAGTAATGTTATTGTTAATGCTCACAACTATGATTATTATTGTATATTTATTTATTTTAATATTCCATTTATTTATAATTCTATTCAATCTACAAATTAAAGAATGCTATTAATACTTTGCATCCCAGGTGCTTTTTTGAAGGTCGACAAATTGAATCCTTTCTCTCCAACTCAGCGGGAAATGCTCCAAACCCCTTCACACCGTATATTATTTTAACGCTCTCTACGAGATTTATCCATTGGTATGGAAATATTGCACACTAAAAATGATCTACAGAGACCAGTACCCATATACAGATGAAGCTAAAATCTCACCTAAATGATTATTAGAGAGGTTTGCACACTCTTTTTAGTCTAATCTTTGACCGGGCCTGAAAGACTCTCCAGAAGCCCTAAAATAATAAACAATATATTCAAATGAAAGCTTGAGATCCCAGCTATCCAATAAGCTATTGAATGAAGCTGTGGTATAAATTAACTAATGAGTTATATTCAAACAAAGTGAAAATGAGTGTACTCATCCATGGGAAGCAAAGTGTTTAATGAAATTGTTAAAATATCCCTGTAATATATTTTTTTAAGTGTGGTTTGTTAGCATGACGCTTCGCTTAACACTTTCCAATCTAGTAACGAGTATACTCATCCTAGCTTATAATGGCTATAACTAATTATCCCTTCAAGTTAGAAAGTTGCACAATAGCTCTTTGGAAGAGATTCTTAGCTTCCATTTAAGCATATAATTTGTTAATCTAGATGAAGAGGAGACCCACCCTTACCATGGAAAGCCAGTAATAAATTTCTTCATCACATACCATGCAATTTCCGCTACTACATGTCACTAATCAGTTCTGCTCTGTCACTCACTCAATGAATGGCTATTCAAACATTACATTTATCAGCTATCAACAAAGCACAAAGAGTATTTGGCTGGCTTTCTGACGCATTATAGGATTTATCGTATATGGTGGACTAAAATTTCTAGATTTGCTCCTACTTAAATTATTTCAATGCCAATGAATAGGGCTAGGAGTGAGTTTTTAGAAGATATATGATGTGAAGGGGTAGCAGACATTGCAACCGAGTAACATAAAATATTCAGCTTTTCAAATTTGTAGAAAAATCGCCTAGCCAGAAAAGTGTTAATTGCTAGCAAATAAATAGTCATTGTTATGTACTTTAATACTTAAACTTAAAAAAAGAATTGCAACCACGAAAAATGAGGAGTATATTCATATTATTTAGTCCTGTCGATAATGAGTAAGCATTTTTGATAATAAAATAAACTATTAGTCACTGGTTTACAGACTAGAGGAGTTCACGTGAGAATATGTAGGTAATCGCTGTCCATTTTGGGTCCAGGAGATTTGAGGTACTTGGAAGTATATGTGATTAAATATAAATGTATATATAGTCACTTATATTCCTTGGTCTCTGGTTGAAACAGGTGCAGCCTGTGCTTAGTACCTCTCCACCTAGCTCTCCTACTAGCTTATTTGCTTTTGCTTGATAGGGCTGGAACTGTAGATTTAGCTGGTTGAGTGGCCTATGATTTTCATATAGATAGGGCTCACTGGTATAATTATGCAATCCAATTGGCAGGTGACTCAGTAAATGGCGATCACCTTGATCTGTTTGAGAGGACAAAGCCCCGGAAATAACCAATGGTATCATCTCTACCTCACCCCAATGGGTGTTGAAACATTTACTGTTTTCACCAGCCTTGCCTGTTCACAAGAAGTTCCATCATGGAACCTCTGGGTAGGTTTGGGTTGTCATCGACATACCACTCCTCTCCACCTGGATTAGAGCTCAGTGTTATATCTACCAAGGATCATCGTGAAGCCGACTAGATGGTACCACAGTATCATGTTAATTCTGGATTTAAGAAAGAAGGTGACCTTCAACCCTCTTCCACAGCCCTGTACCAGCGTGTCCCTATTCCCGAGCCTCATGGCCCCAGTGCTGCTTGTTGCAGACAGCGCTTTGGAAAGCCTACCCTCCTAAGTTTGCCTGTAATTAATACTGTTCAACACTGTTTGAGGGAGGTGGCAGAACATCCACAATATATACATGCATATGATATAGTTTTTAATTAATCCTTTTTATATAATCCTAATAATTAATAAATAATTCAGTTAAATAATCCTATTCAACTGTAATATAGTTGGTAAATCTACCAGCTAGGCATCAATTTAATGGCATTGCTTTTGTTTTTCAGTCCATGCCAAGCAACACCAAGTTGCACAAACACAGCAGTCTGCAGGTGGCCATGGAAATGCGAGGGAAATGGAAATGCAAACTATGAACCATGCTGTAGGCATTACTTTGTTATAAATGGTGCAGAATGCGGTAACCCAGGAACCATTGAAGGGATCACCTCCCTGAACAAGAAAACGAATCTTGATCAACCATTCATGAGTAAGACCCAATTATTTCAGCAAGGGTAAAGCTAGGTATGCAAAATATATATAATAGGGTCTGAAGAAATGGGTGATGATTTATGCTGAAGGAAGACATTTTATTATGTGTTATCATGTTGATATTATCATAAAAAGTACCTTCTTCTATTTCAGTTGCAAATTATAATGTAGAGCAAAATTAGATGGTACTATTAGTTGACTAATAATTCAAAATTTAGTAAAATACTGAAAAATATGATTTCTGTCTATCGAAAAAAGTATATTCATGTATATTCTTTTTCATAAGTCTCATCCATTGCAGGTCAGGTCTGATTAAGGTTTAGCTTCAATACGGGTGAAAAAAACAAAAGCATATTATTAAATATAGTGTGCAACCATAGGTAGCATAGACTACTGCTGCATAACTAAACCAGCAAAAGTTTTCTATATAACTAGCTTTAAGGAAATCATAGTCTGAGTGCTTTAGCTAGTCACACGACCAATTAAATTACAGCAGCGACAGCAATGACATCACAATGTTTATCAATGGGTAATATCTAATTGTCAAAACCCTCTATCTGGAAAGGCATTGCACCTGAATTGCACCATTTTCATGTATGTTCATTGCAATGAATATCATACAAATATTTATCTCATTCTAATAGTATTGATATTATTAATTTTTGGCTCATTTTACAGGCTTTACTGCTAATAACTGGGATATCCATGTGCGCTACAACACATCAACGATGAATTTATTTTCATGAACCTTCATAAAATCTTATGTTTGAAAATTACATATTTTGACCGTATGTGACTTTTTAATATGACTGTCCTACCATGTTTAGCTGTCTTTCCTACCCTTTGCTCATCTTTGAGCTTTGCCACATTTCACATATAGTATTTCTCAGATTTGATAGATTGATCACAAAATCTTTATTACTGTATAACTCACAGTGATAGTGCATACTTTACAACACATCACATCCCATCAACATAATAAGTAAGTAACTGATTGGTATGGTTAGCATAAAGGAAATTAAGGAAATTGAAATTAATTTACTAGCGGCCAGTCGCTACCATGACATATTCACAAATGAGGAGTGGTTTTACAAAAATTATGAAAGTGAATGAATGCTTTCATTAAAACTCTTTTGCAATAATCAATAACGAGTGTAACTATCGAATTTTACTGATAATGACAATGCTGGTAGACTTCATAGTAAGGCTATGGGAAGCCCTCTGTGAGAAATAAAATTAAAAGGTTATCTACCTAGAAACTAAATATTTTAATGGATTTTTATACAGTTTTGCTGAATGTAGCTGAAAACAGTGAATTATACGAATTAAAAATATGTGATAATAATGGATGCCTAGCTGCAATAGCAACAATAGATTTTTCTCCAGACTCTAAATATAAATATCTTCAATTTATTATGAGAATATTATACATATATTGTACAGGTTGATCAAATAATAGTTTAATAAAGGCAAATAAAATTTCCAGATTGAATCAATGCTTATATAATACTATCTGTGGCCGAGCCTGTGTGAGTGCGTGTGTGCGCAAGTTGTTGTATAAGTTTGTCGAGGGCTCAGTGATTAAAACGATCATATAGTTTATTTCCTTTGCCGCTGAATTTTTTAACAATTTTAGCGTTATTCTATTATCTTGTAGTTGAGGAAATATGCAAAGGAATTCCATCCGGCGTTGTGACATTGACATTGAATTCTGGGATATGTAGGGTTGCAGTAAAGTTGGAGATTGCAACTTTGGCTATGATAGTTATGTACATCTGCTGATATCCGAGTCATATGTGTAGCGGGAGATTATAGAATTTCAAATTTTTTGCTAATTGAACTATCAGCGACACTAATAATACCAAATTGTACACAATTTATATTATATAGAAATATTGGATGGTGCTTTCAGATAAATGTACACGTTTGCATAAATAATAGGCTTATGGGCAATGTTTGGTAACATCTCAGACAGGAAAACAATAAAAATATTGATAGACCATAAAGATGGCCACAATAAACCATTAACTGGAAATATAGTATACAATTTTTTCAAGACATGATCTAATGTCGTTTATCATTGAATGTACAGATCAGATCGTTAAGCTCCAAAATCATGCTGACTATCGGTGGCCATTATATTATCAAAATATTTCCAGATATTTTGTGTCCAACATCCAAACTTAATGTGTTTGACTCAGTGTGATTAATGAAAAGGAGTATTATAATATTGTAATTTTATGTAGGGTAGCAAGAAACGTTAAACAAAGGTACTGCAGTGTAATAAGACAAATACATGTTTGAAAATGGGAAAAGTCAGCAATACTTCACCACATGTGACATTTCATGGAATTTCTGAACATTTATCATAGATGACTGGGACCTATGTGTTCCATATCTGAAGGCACCCTAATATGTATGTCATATATTTAAAAGGTTTTTTTGAGCAAAAGTTTTATTATAAAAAGGTTTATGAGAAGCATTTTTTATTATATAAAATATATGAATAAAAGACAAATATTTTGATTAGCCAATACTGGAAATCTTTGGCAGAGTGAAGACTTGAGTGACTGTCTAGTTTTTGCTCTGATGATTAGCTGTATGTTATATACTAGTTAAAGCAACTTCACTGCTAGCTGATAGTTCAACTAAATCTGATGCCATCATCTCACAGGACATTTTTTTAACGTGCCAGTGGTTAATCACTCGGTACATAACCCCAACAAATACTCAGCACATGCATAATTATTTTATAATATTTATACAGAGTTAATCAAAGTAGATGATCATTTTGATGAAATCAATACGACATTTATTTGCTGCGGCATGAAACCATTGATCATGGAAAGTAAATATATTGCGTATTCAAAGTTATCAGATTCTTTGATTTACTCTGTAAATCATCATTATGTAAGTTCCCTCATCATTATGAAATTAAACTTTCTTAGTATGTCCATATATTTACCACTCTTTGACTGTATTTTACATATTTATGTATTCAAAGTTTAGCCCCCATTAACCATTTACCACCATAGCTGACAAAATACAGCATACTTTCCTGTGTGTTGCTTCTTAATTTAGAGAATTTAGGGAAGCATATTTGCTGAATACCTGTTCTGTTAAGGCAGGCGGGTAGATTTGCACTATGAAATATCGTAATAATATTTTGACAGGAATTGTCTCCCTTCTGTAATATTATTATACTACCTCGAAATCTAGCAGTCGCAATATACAATTCAGTAGCTATTAGAAATTACCTTCTCTTTCCTTTGTTATTTGTTCCTATTGCTGAATGAATTGCAAGTTATTTATTCTTAGCAAATAGGTTCAATTACTGAATGGTTTTGCAAGTTATTTTATGCTTAATAACTCATTTGGTAAGTATCAGGAATTATCTTCTCTTTCCTTTGTTATTTGTTCCTATTGCCTAATGAAGTGCAAGTTATTTAGTGCGAGTATTTTATACTTAATAACTCATTTGGTACATTATTTGTAATACAGAATTACTTGTTCCAAGTTATCTTCTCTTTGTTAATTGCAATTAGTAATTAATTGTTGTTATTGCCTTTCAGCATCGCTAGACTCTCATTCTGTAATCACTTACACTCCTGAAGGCACAATAATGATTATTAATAAGGATGTAGTTTGCGAATCAACTTATTGCTTCATTCAATGCTCTATTTATTCCAAACACTGTTATAGAAAGGAATGATACAGTTAGTAGTTCGGTAACTGGTTCACTATTCCTCAAAATAGCCTCAATTGGTGATCAAAAAAGATTCTAACATGTATTCAACATGTATCTAGGCAACAATACCACTGTAGTTGAGTATGGTCACCCTCTCAATCATTACTAATACTGTAAGAAAATCCAAGTGACAAATACAGAGTCCAAATATGATCCGATTCTCAGTTGAATCTGCTACGCTTATATAGAAAAAAATTAAGTGATAGCCGAATGGTTGCCGAGCAATGAAACTTATATATGTACAATTCATTATAAATTCAAAATGATTCAACAGGATATGAACAGCGTCCTTGAGATTCGACATGATAAAGACGACATTTGGCAACTAAAAATAGATTCGGCCAGACTAGTAATCATGGATTCGGCCAGACAAAAACATGGATTAAGTTATCACAGTAGGATGGAGAAATATAACAACAAAATATGGAAATGATACAACAACGATATGGACTTTATACAATGTTTCTAGTCCTCACATTATAGCACAGAGAATCAGTAATAAAATGATGACTACTAAATTGAATTGAATGATTAAACTAACGCATTTGCATGGAGCTGTCACTGCCAGTCTAAAGTAGAGCAAATTGTATTACAAAATTGACTTTAGCATATAAATTGCAAAGCTAGATAAGCTGGAATTCTGCTTATACATAATTTACAATTTGAGTACCATTCAAATATCGATCCATATGATCTTGTCCTGTAGGGAACGGAATGCAAAAATACTTGCCTGTTAGAAGGTTTCAATTTACATTGATGATAGCATGGGTGACGCTGATGGTAGCGTAATGATCATACATTTGACTTGAATGTCATGACTTTTGATAATACATGTAATTATTGTATTAATTACATACATGCCATACCATACCATACATACCATCACATAAGGAATTTAGTAATCTTTAAATTGTATGTCTTTGTTTAGTTGTTTCCTATGTCTTTTCATGCATCTCTATGTAAGATTGTTATTTTCCTTTCCAAGTTTTTCTATGGGTTGCCAATAAATACTTTGACTTTGAAGATAAATTCCTTTCCATATTGCATACACACTTGAGATTATAATTATTGTTTGGTATAAGAATTATACTATCCGTGTTATTTCATCATCGAGTTTTATAAGAGTTTGGCTATTACAGGTCATCATTCTTTTCTGCCAAACAGACTAACAGTTGTCTGACAACTCAGCAACTGCGTAAGCTGCCTGGAGATCGATAAACTAATTTGACAGGCGATAGAAATATCGCTGTGCCTGTCAAAGCTTTTGGACGCACCAAGTGTGGCAGACGACAATTTGAAAAGAAGCTGCCACACACTTGTACCATTCTGCCTGCAGCAAAGGCTTGCCTCCTCAAAATCCACTATTGTTACCACAGCAAGATCAATCTCTTCAAGCAATCGAATGAGTTATTTTGCCTCTCTCACCATTGGATTACATTTACCTATCATCATCCGCTTTGTCCACAGTTTAAATGCATTGCTGCATTTAAATACCTTTAACATCACTATTTTAATGCAAATATGCTAAATTATTATGATCCTAGCAATCCAGCAAGTCCAAATATTACAGGTTAGGGTCTATGTTTGTTTTACGATCAGATTTGGCACTATTTTAAATTAATTTATTATACATGATTAGCGATTATTAATATTGGTATTATTAATAAGTTATTTATTAATATTACCAATAAATTTTATTTATTAACAATCGAGCTTGGCCAGGAAAAAAGTTTCGGAAGAACCTACAAATTAAGACCAAATTCTTCTATTTCCTTCAACATAAATACATAAAATAAAACTATAACATTGCTGCTATTCACATTTGAGAATTAAAATATCTGGAAAAAAGTACAAGCAATCATCCTGGAGGGGTTCCTGATTTCTCTTGGTTTCCAGAATATTGGTATAACAGAATGATGCAACATCTACCAAGCAAAATCCAAAGCCTTTCATTCCAATCAACATTCTGTCACATCCAAATGGCGGGATTTCAGACACACGAATGCCTGCATAGAACATAGACTTATAGCTCTGTAGTGATGTCTTTATTGAGTCATAGATATAAGGTCTTGCAATTGAATATATAAATGAATATATTTGGAATAATAATCAATAATCATTTGAGTAATATTTGAACATTTTAGCAATATCTTTTTTTCGAGACAAATTGAATTGGGTATACTGATAGTATGTGAAAATGATTGCAGCTCTAGACGATGACTTCGCAAGCAAAATATATATTCCAACAGATGACTAAGTGACTCCACCTACCCTAATTCCATATATATGACTCAATGCTCTTGTGGCGTCTCTTGTGCTGCAAATTGCTTAGGGTAATATACTTATCCAGTCTATTGTTCTCGGCTAAGACTGATCATCTATGATTTTTCTGGCTCAAGCCATCGCTGTTCGCTGCCACAGAATGCCATGCATAAGTAGAATATATTTGAGATCATCCCATCTCCAAAACGAATGAAACAAACCATTGAATCTTGGACCGATCCAGTCTATTATTAAACATTTAGGGTTGTAGTTATGCCTACGCAGACAGTACTGATGTAGTCGACTGTATCAGTCTTTGAAACAAATGGACTGCAAAAGATCAGTATGTTGTATATGGTGGGTATATTGAAGCAACAGTTTCAGTTAGTTGCTAATGAATTGGATAAATCCATTGATGGCTGGACTGAAACAGCTCATTGCAAAAATGAACTTGTCCAGTTCATTATTAATAGTGTTATGGATGCACATTCTCACGTGCTAGATTGCTTGGGCCAGGTCATGCCTTCTCTACTGTACTAGCGAAGATGCCTAAGCTATCCCTAGATGAGACAGACAACTACTACAGATAATAGGAGTATCTTACTATGCTGGATATATGCTGGAAGCCACCTCAT
>JAOQGN010062599.1:0-12506 GCA_027564295.1 Himantozoum antarcticum
TTACACTACCATTAATGACAGTTTCCCCTTCCAACCGTCGTGGTCCATGATTCTATCATTTCTAGTTATTATATATTTTAAATTTTAATCATGTCACACAAAGTAATAATTTTATTATTGTTGGTAGTTACAATCATAAAAAATTGATAAATAAACTAACGGATCCATAATACAAATAAAAATAAACTCTATAATTGAATAGCAGTTACATAGAAATACATTTACATGCGAAATAATAATTATGATTAAATAAAAGTAAAATTATAAATTCACGATAACTTCAATTTATCGAAATCAACATAAAATTATTATTCAACATCGATAACATTAAGAACAGCGTTAGCAAGAAAGCTTATCAAAATTATGAGATCATTTGAATGATTTCCTCATAATTTGTCATGGTGCCGCCATAGTCCAGACTTCAGATTATGGCATGCAGCTTTCAACTAACACCTCTCCGGAGACAACACCACCACTACCACCACCACTCAGCTGCACACATGCCAAGTGTAACAGGCAAGTTAACCTACCAATATAAATTGGTAGGATAGGTCCTGGTAGGTCCTCTTGACATTTTCAACTAATAATACATGTAATAAATAAAGTTCACAATCACAAGATTCCAGTCAGTTACAGAAAGATATATGTGATCAAGGTAGAATATAGCATATTAGGAATAGGAAGGGAGGAACATATCACAGCTATAATTGTACTTTATCATATAAGGGAATATGTCAGATAGTAGTAGAGATAGTGAGTGGCAGTGAGTGGTAGCGGGTCGAGGCGTTGTCTCTACGAAGATCACGTAACAATAAGGCCCGTAGCCTCAGTGGGAGGTCGTCTCATATACCTGATCCTAGCTCCACACAGTTCTGCTGACTGTGCAGCTGCTGGCTTTGCAGCCTCTGATTGCTCTCCAGCTGCAGCATCTAAAACGTATCATTATTAATTGACTAGTATTAATACGACTCTATTCAGTATTGATAAGCAAGTCATAAAAATCATGTTTAAAGAAAAATTAACAAGTAAAATTGTTAATTAATGGAATAAATGTACTTGAAAGTCTACAATAACGGGTTATTGACTAAAACAGTAAATAAATAATTTTCATGATAGGCGAGTCAATAGCAAAAATATTATAATTGCAGCGCATTACTGAACTCGTTCAACAGTGATATTACGGGCCCCTAATATCTTCACAGATTAGATTTGCTATTTTGGGATTAATAATGGAATACCATCAGAGCTCGTCTTCCTATTATGAAACTATAAAGATATTTGTGTCTGTTTAGCTGCTAGAGGGGCATATTGAGATGCAGTTTGGTTAACTGGGAGATGGTTTACTTAAGGTGGGTTAACTTAAGGTATAGTTTAGTGAACTGAGTTGTATGCTGAGGTATTGTTTAGTTAATTGAGGGGCATGGAGTGGTGAGGTATACAGTGGTATACAGGCATGAGGTATACAGTGGTATACAGGCATGAGGTATACAGTGGTATACAGGCATGAGGTATACAGTGGTGAGTGGTGCTCACTTAACTCAAACCTCAGGGGACCACAAAAAAAAGCTTGAATTCTGAGAACTTTGAGTTATAAACCATCACATAGAACTGCGCATTTATTGCTTAAATTGATAGTCCATAACTGCACTGTACATGTAAAATATGACACATTAGTTACTACAACACTTGTACATTACACAGTGTGTGCATTACACTGTGTACATTAAACTGTGTGTACATTACACTAGTACCAACACACTACTCAGTAAAAAGTATTGCTTTTGAATGGAGTTATCTTCTCACTTTATCTTCTTATGAATAGCCTAAAATATAAGAGCTGTAGCGTTGGCTCAATGAATCGCATGAGTAACCAAATGACTACATAGAGTGATGCCCATTGGGCCATTGGTGGTTCTACACAGCATCTTGTGTACACCAAGTGTACGGTCATCTTTTAATTATTTTGGTGTGATCAAGAGGTCAAACCCACCACTTATCAGACTACACAGTTCATTTACTGTCTGGTTTCAATTATTTTTGGTTAGCTGTTTAATGCAAATGACTATAAAACCTATTTTGAGTGCATATGGTTCGACTTATGAGTGAAAGTTTAAGTTATGTACAGCAGATTACAATTAGCTCAGCAGGGACGGCACTGGTGAGTTTGAGTTAACCAATTATTCGAGTTAACCCAGGACGAGTTATCCTGAGTTTCACTGTCATTTAATTAATTGAGGGGCACATTGAGGTGCAGTTCAGTTAACTGAGGGGATGCTAAGGTCTAGTTCAGTTAACTGAGGGACACTTATAATGGTAAAGTTTAGGTACCTGAGGTGGCATATGGTGTTTTCAGCATCCCTAACAAATCTTGGACGCCTGAATAATCGCCTTCCTCAGCCTTTTCAATAGCTTCTTGGGCTATGTAATTTCTTAGTACAATTCTACGATACAAACATAATGCAATTATGCCAATAACATTGCCTATGTACGTAATTCATTTTTGCAAACAAATGTTGCTGCGGTGATGCACCGCTGCTAGTTAATTTCATTCTATTATACAAATTGAGAAGCTCTTTAGTAAAAATGCCGACACTAGAATTTCATAAATCTCAAGAATCAATTGGTGTGATCGCCAAAAAATTGAAAAGTTGGTTATTATCAAATATTCAATTGATAACATTTATCTGGAATAAAAATTGTATGCAGTCATGTTTTTACTGAGACGATAACTCTCTAGTCCAAATATTAGTTTGATTTTATAACAAAATATAAAGTTGTTCCTAGTAGATGTTCAGCATACGTATTATATGCTCTGTCTGATATTAGGTAAATAATACCTAATATAGACATGAGTGTCTAAAGTCAACAATTTGTTTTTCTTTCAATTTTAATGTTTTCCCGGTGTGTTAAATCTGGATAGTACCTATGACAGAGACTTTATATTCCACATGTATAAAAGGACCATGCTATAATAAAAGGCGTAAAGGCCCAAAGATAACAATGATGTGATAAGGTTGGTATGTATCAACAGTCAAAATAGCCAAAATAGGACACTGTACCATAACCAGCAGTAACAGCTCGTAGTACCAGGACCAGCAGTTACAGCTCGTAGTACCACGACCAGCAGTTACTGCTCGTAGTACCAGGACCAGCAGTTACCAACTCGTAGTACCAGGACCAGCAGTTACAGCTCGTAGTACCAGGACCAGCAGTTACAACTCGTAGTACCAGGACCAGAAGTTACAGCTCGTAGTACCAGGACCAGCAGTTACAGCTTGTAGTACCAGGACCAGCAGTTACAGCTCGTAGTACCAGGACCAGCAGCTACAGCTCGTAGTACCAGGACCAGCAGTTACTGCTCGTAGTACCAGGACCAGCAGTTACAGCTCGTAGTACCAGGACCAGCAGCTACAGCTCGTAGTACCAGGGCCAGACTGCTCACCGAGGATTGCAGCTGTTCATCATCTCCTGTCGCTGAGTGTTCAGGCTCTCAATGTCACCGGCACTCATTTCTTTTTCCAGTCTGATGAGATATTCATTTAGCCAATCATCCCAGATTTTTTTATCTCCCTCAATCTTAGTTTCAGCAGTCATTTCCTACAGGAATATGATAATTATTATAGCAGAGCAAAGTCTACATTTGTGAACTGTGTTTTGAGTAGTTAATGGCCCTGCTGCTAACTGCTAAGTGCCCAATCGGCTAATTACGTACTGTACTAGAATGACTAGATACTATAACTAGAGAATATCAATGATAACAACAAATGAGCAGATTGGTGGCATCACCAGAGCCATGTGTGCTTGAATTACAGGCTAGCAATATTTGATGTAGTAGCTGAGAAGAAATCGGTGCTTTGTTACACAATGTAGGTAGAGAAAATAGGGGGAAATAGTTCAGCGTGAGGTGCATGAAGTACGCAAACCATATATTCATTTTGTGCAAATGGTACAAAAATTAAAATACTTCTTAGGTAAGTACAATAATACCAACGACTCTTACAAGACGGTAAACTGTCGCACACAAAGCATGAGCAGATTAGGGATTGTCCCCCATCTGCCCAGCCGTTTGTATGTAGCCCTGTTTCAGAGTATCCATTGTGGGCCGGTCGACACGCGATCCTGAAAAAGGGCTACCTTTGTAAGCACTTCCGCCGGCAAGCATGAGGAGAAAAGATGGCGCCTGTAACGTCCGTTGTCGCAAGTCTTACTTCAACGGTTATGATTATAGTGCATTGACATTTATACAAACGGCTGGGTGAAGAGAGGGCAACTCCTATCTGCTGATGGGTGAGCATCATTAAGCTTACCGTCTTGGAAGAGTCGTTGATAATACTACCAATTCTTATAGCGGTAAAAAATACATTGGCTCATTAGCACAATATTATACTTTCAATATTATGCAACCTGGAATTGTAACTCCCAATTTATGTAACTCCAATGCACAACTCCAATATATATTTGTCATGTAAACATACATGCAATCACACAGGTCATAACTATTCACTCGGATGACAAAACACAAATATTTACAAAATATATAGTTACTGCTCTATTATCCCTTTCGTCTCCAACAGCAGATCTAAGTGACAGTTACCTGCAAAGACGTATGTTCGAGTCTTACTAAAGACCCGGAATGTTCGTTCCATAACATTTTTTTCTTGTTTTCCAATATAATCTAATAACAATGTACAGCAGGTTTTTCTCGATTAGCCATGTTATTGGATTATCATTTAAAACCATAATTATGGCTGGCAAGCAAAATAAAGTAATATTGAGACAGAGTAAGTTGGGCATACCTGGAGTGAGCGGAATTTCTCCTGTCTCTTCACCTCTACCTCTATGATAGCAAGCTGACTTCTCAGAGCTTCAGCTAGCTGTGGCTGCTGCTCTATCAGATTTTGAAACATGGCAATCTGTCTAAAATTACAATAAAGCAGACGTATCATAATATACATGGCATAATATCTTAGCATAATAATATTATGCTAAGATATTGCCATGTATATTATGATACGTGTATACCATGTACTACATGTACTACATATTATGCTATAGTAAACATAGTATAATATCATAGGAAGTCAGAGAGTAAGCATTGATAGTGCAATTTATATATAGCCAGACGCCATACAGTCAAACATACTTATTGAAGGGACTGTCACAGAAGGGAGGGAAAATTTACAAACGCAAAGTTAACATTAATATAAATGCAGTTTAAAAAAGGTGAGCGTCCAAAGCAAAGATATACAAATCACTGAACAGTAACTCCAAAATAAATCATTAAAATTACACATAGAAACCACCCTTTTGCCATATCTGCAATCAGGCAAAAAATGTTAATGTTGATTTGTGATTTAGATTGGTATAAGGTCAATTGCAGTATGAAAGCAGAGGACTCAATTAAGTTTAAAGCCAATGTCAGCACACGATTGTACTTAGGATGGTGGGCTGAGCACCACCTCTACTCGTCTTATGATGAACCTAGGCAAACCGTGGACACCTTTCTTACAAGTGGATACTTTTTTTACAGTCTTTGATGACAGAAACGAGGAGACCAGGTTTGCCACATCAGAGGAGAGGGCGCTACCTAGTAAGCTATCTGTGTGATATAATAACCCATTCCTATGCTTACCCTGGAGCAATCTTTGGTTTGTAAGATTTGGTGAGTTCCGCAAGAGAAGCACACTCATTGACAATACAGTTCAAAAATTTAATCTTGCTCTCTTCGAATCCTTTAGCACCAGACAGACAGAGCGTAGATAAACATCTATAGCCGTTAGTGAAGTCACATCCTGTCAGAGCCATCGTAGACAGAAGAGATGATACTAGCTTTATATCATCTACCAACTCCTTCTTTAAGCCAAGCTACAATACAATGGTATGACAAGCATCGCACAGCGTCAAATTAGATTGGTAGCAATTATATACCTCCCTTACTCCTCACTTCTCCGTAAACTGGCACTGCCAGTTCATGTTAATTGGCACTGCCAGTTCATGTTAATTGAGAACCGAAAGAAATATTTCTGAAGCCACGATAACTGAAAGCTGGGAATTGAAAGTATATACGCAGTCAAGTATATTATGCAGTGTGTCATGAGTATACAAGTATACACACACACAAATATAATGCAAACACATACATTGCATGTAATGGTTGTCTAAAATATTTTAATTTTACTCTTTTACAGTTTATGTTCATTGCAAGGATGATTAAATGTAGTAACGAGCAACAGTAGGGTAGCTGTTGAGTAAATTTGGGTGCACCAATTACTTCCTGTAGAAACAATTATGGCCACGGAAAGAATGAATACAACAAGGACTATGTTATTTATCATATGTGATCAGCTAGAGTTAATGTTTGTCAAAAAGGTATGAGACAAGCCTCAACTTAACTGCGAGTCAAAATATATTTTGCATTTATTGATCAATATTTATTATTGCGTATTACGTTAATAATAAAAACCAACATTTCTTCAGTATCAGACTATCGAAACATAAAGCACACAGAATATATAGATATTCCGTGTGTAATAGTACTACAACATTAGCATACATACCTTGGAGTGCATACTATTCATATAGTACTACAACATTAGCATACATACCTTGGAGCGCATACCATTCATATAGGCGGTATCATATTCCTCATCAAACACCTTGATAGATGGTTTAGACTTATCCAATGGCAGACTCATCTGTATGGCCTCACCAAGTTTTAAACAGTTCCACCTGCAGATCTTTGGCTGATTCTCAAATGAGTATCGGCCACCATCATCTGTCGACATATAGGTTAGAGTATAGATGTGAAGTGATCCCACATGACACTGCATACTAATATATATATATATCCAAGTCTGTTTACATTCAAATCTGTCTTTACTGTGCTGGATACACTCAAAAATGTTTAGTTTGAATGCACGTCGATAAGAATTATTGCTGCCTAAATATCAGACAGTGCCTATAATATACTGATATTCTGCCAGGAATTGTATAGCCTATAATTCGCCACAGAATTGCCTCCAAATGCTCCAATAGTGAATAGATATATTATTATTCTATGTTGTCAATATTTATCAACTAAAACACATAAAAGTGTCAACTGTTGCTATTTGAGAGCATGGGATTCTACCCAGATTATCAGGAAATATAATGGTTGTGATATGCCTTGTACATTTAATAAATGTATATGAAACTGCTATAGTTTGATTATTGTTGTTTGGAGTAATGAACTGTACTATTTTATAAACTCATTTTAATTATGATTATTATTGCAAACAGTCAATGCTATCAATGATAAGGGTAGACACAACAAAGATGTACTACATTAATTCCATTGAAAAAACCAGATAACTCCATAATTTGGTTTGGGTGATTTGAAAGAATTAGCATGAATTAGCATTAGTAAGAAGTTGTCCTACTTTGTATTAAATTAGTAGCACAACCTCCACCCAAAGCAGCAATTATAGCTTCAAGGTGTATTCTAACAGGAGTTGTGTTTTCAACTCCTGTCAAAATGAGCTATTAGAATCCATGCAGAGCTGGAACCATGAGATGACAGATTTAAATGCAAATGATGTATTATATGGGAGAGACAACTAATACTGCAGTTAGTTTTAAAACTAAACTTCTAATTAAAAATTAGAATTTTTAATAGTTTTGTCTCCTTTAGTATTAGACTTGTAAATGAGACTCTTGTTGCTCACACATTTTACTGTATCCTTGATCCTTGATATTCAGCATATATTCAGGATATATTCAGGATATATTCAGGATATATTCAGGATATATTCAGGATATATTCAGGATATATTCAGGATATATCTAATCTTAATATAATCTAGGCTAATAATCCCAATGTGTTTTAACACTGGGACATCGTAAATGCAATGAGCATCGGCTACTGGATGCCGCTCTTTGTCCTAGAATGCTAAAATGTGAATGAGTTTGCTTTGTTTGTTTTTTATATCGATTTATGTGGTAATCCAATAGCTGAGCTTGTCGAGTAAGGCTTTAATTACCAGTTAACTTAAAAGTAAGGTTTTCGATTATCAGTTACACAGAACAGTTAGATCTCGCTCTTGTGCCAGACCATATCAACTAGTATGACAATTTATTACCTGAGCCGTTGCAGATGTAGCCTGGATCGAATCTATCCATGAAGCCGTATGGGCCATAGTCAATTGTGATTCCCATGATGCTCATGTTGTCGGTGTTTAACACACTACAACAATAGAATTCACAGACATTGTACAATCGCTTTAACCACATAGCAAATGTAAATTATCTACATCAAAGCTTCACAATGGATTTCGAAGTAAAGGTTTTATAAAGAAATTAAACTTACTATTAATTTTTTTAATTTGTTATGCCTTATGCAGCCATTACAGCACTGCTCAACCATATTAACACGTCAATATGTCAGTATTATTGCAAAGCTCTCAAAGTGTGAAATGGCCTAGAGTTTTATGTTGCAAATTATAAAATATTAAACGAAGTTGTCTTCTCCACTGTATACCATTCAGCTTACAATATATCAAGAAAATTACTAACCTAAACACGGCGGCAACAATTCAGAGCAACCTGTTCATAGAAGAGCACAGAGCACAGAAGTAAGGCATACGGTACCTTTAATAATACTCTTTGAACGCAACTCTTTTAGTTTTAGTTTTATTGAACGCCTTTCATTACCCGCACCTATTTTTAACCACTGCAATTTTCAGGCTACAACACCTTCAGCACATTATTTATGAGAAGATGCTACCGTTTGAACAATCAAACAATAAGGATATCTTTCACTAATATATACAACCAATCTTCTCTTACAACTGTTTATCGGAGCAGAGGCCGATAGTTGTTACATTTCACAGTTACTCACCCATGACACCAGCCAATGCACTGCCATTTAGCCACCATCCTGGCCGTCCTCCTCAACACCTCCTCATAAAATGCCAGCAGCATGTCTTGCCTGTCAGAGCTAGTTACAGTTTCGCTCCATATCTATGTCACATAAGAACCCAATTCGAATTCATATTACACACCTTATATAAATGTGGTGTGTAATATAAATTTAGATTACAAATTATCAGTCAACTTAAAAGTACGGTTTTCGATTATCAGTTACACAGAACAGTTAGATCTCGCTCTTGCGCCAGACCATATCAACTAGTATAACAATTTATTACCTGAGCCGTTGCAGATGTAGCCTGGATCGAATCTATCCATGAAGCCCAGATATCATGTATCTGGGCTTCATGATATCATGAATCATGAATATTCATGACTCATATCTATGTTATATTATTTGGACTCTAAATAATACAACGTACTATTCCATCAATAAAACAAGCACATATATATGTTATATGTATGTAAATTCTATTAGTGAGATATCCGGTTAAAACATGTATAAGCGTGATGTACAGCACCAATAACAAATTTCTTGGTATACCATATAATTGATATACGTGTAAGGTAGATATCTAATTGATATACGTGTAAGGTAGATATCTAAATTTATACGTGTAAGGTAGATATCTAATTGATATACGTGTAAGGTAGATATCTAATTGATATACGTGTAAGGTAGATATCTAATTTATATACGTGTAAGGTAGATATCTAATTTAAGGCTGTGACTTGATCGCATCAGATCAGTGTGTACATTAACCAAAAATTAAAAATTCAGTAGCTCAGTTTGTCAATTAGGGTGCATTAGCTAGTACTTTGAAACATAGAAATGAAATAGTTGATGCGCTGTTATAGTAACGCAAGAGTGCGATATACCAGGAGTTCCGCATTTTTGGCAATTATTTCAATGGGAAGATAACTTTAAATTTGTGCTTTGTCTCATGTGATCTTGGAAGGGTATTTGAGTGGAGATGATGTTTTTGCTGCACACAGAGTATACATATCATTTCCAACATGTCTTCCAGAGTTTCTAATCGACATTCAGTTGGTCTACTAATGTAGTTTCCACATTCAGGTATCATTATTTTCAATGCTAATTTCTAGATGCATTGAGAAAATTAACTGAGATTAACGTTTGTACGTCCGAGATTAATCGAGATTAAATTTCTAGGCCACGGTGCAACCCTGATATAATTTACATTGTATATATGAGCATAGAAAAGTTACAAAATATAGTACACATTTTATAGTGTTCTCCTACAAGCAAGAAAACTGCAACAACCGAAAATAGAATTACATAGAGCATTCCCTTGTTGACAATGCATTCCCTCCACATTGGTATTCAACATTGCTGCACTTTATGCTACATTTTCAGCTATTTGTTTATATGCCATCACTTTACGGAGGTTTAGAAATCAATAGAATGGTCATTTGGCAGTTAAAAAAGAATCTTCTGCTAAAGCAAAAATGGTTGCCAAAATTCTTACATAAATTGCATGAACTTGAGGCTAGAGGTAGAGCCTAGAACTGAGGCTAGAACTGCATTAATGTACTACCTGAGGATAGAACTGCACTAATGTACTACCTGAGACTAGAACTGCACTAATGTACTACCTGAGACTAGAACTGCACTAATGTACTACCTGAGGATAGAACTGCACTAATGTACTACCTGAGGATAGAACTGCACTAATGTACTACCTGAGGATAGAAAGTTTTAATTGTATAATCAAGCAGTTGATCAAGGACGTCCTGCCTTCCCACACTAGGCCCTTCTCTTCCAGTCTGTGGATCCAGCGGTTTGAATATTTCAAATGAGCCAAATCTGTAATTGACAACATGTTGTTGAATGCCACTCAAAATTACAGAATTGTCACAAAAACATGAAATTAACCTAATTACAGACGTGTAGTTTACAGAAACTGAATATATCTTTAAATTACTCGCATATTAATTATTTGCTAGCACTAGCAGTATGTGAAGGATAAATTCACTATAAATTATGGTAGCTACATGTATGTATACCGTCCTTATTACCTTAGTAATATTGGTCTATTTTGCATCCCTGCTGTGATGTCATGGGAGTGACCAACATTTTGTCATAGACTCAAAAATTGTTGAATTACTATTATTTAGTATTGCATGGATTCCGCATTCGTTGATGGATTCCGCATGAAAATTGATACAATTATGGTACTTGCATAATACAATGTACAGTATACAGTTAGTTAGTTAGTAAGCAGTTAGTGAGTTAGTAAGCAGTTAGTGAGCCAGACAATCTCACGATGGAAGGATGTGAACCACCATGGCTAACTTATATAGAAGGTGTCCGGCTGGAGATATTGAATGAAAGTTGGTCTTCATCACTAGCGGGATAAAGCTGCTGGCCGACAAGCGACAACACACAACACAATATCGTCAATTCAAAATACTGACGCAAGAATGAACAGACAGTTTAATACATTTTCGACAGTCGATAAATATCATGTGCTATTGGATGTCAGCTGGATAATGCTAGGTTATAAAATTATACAAATTTACAAAATCAATGAAGACTCTTCAACACATTGATATGCTATGTTCTCGTGAATCTTCCGTCAAATCTAGCCACACTTGCCAGCATCTAGCCACACTTGCCAGCATCTAGCCACACTTGCCAGCATCTAGCCACCTGTTGCCAGACTAACACCTACGGTGCATAGGGAGCCTGCACACAGACTACTAAACCTGTGATAGGCTGACTAAACCTTTCCAAGACTAGCTGCATTCCTATTTCTAATATTGAAGCACTTCATTCTACTATACACTGAGGTAACAGAGAGTGATAAACTCAAGAGCAATGCCTTACAAACTAGAATGTCTTACAAACCGAATGAAGGTGGGAGCAATTCGCAGGACAAGAGTTGCTTTCTCTAATATCTCATTTCCATCATATTTTAAATCTCTGATGACTCTTGTGTCTGAAGTAACACATGCGCCAGCCCTTGTGGTGGGCACTCCCAGGTAGTGCATGGCCTAGAGTAAAGATATAATTATCACTAATTACTATTGTAACTGAGATTATGGCAGTAGTGTATAGCTTCAATAAAATGTCAATTGAATTTCTCATGTCTGGTCTTGATGCCATCGAGCATAGTGTACAGTTGGTTGACAATGATCGTGAAATACGCAAGGCAGTAGGCCTATGCGTTCGGCCAAGATTCTTGGTTTGGACAATGGAACAATGGACAATCTCAATGGAAATATCATTTATTTTTAAGGAATGAATCTTCTTTACAGAAGATAATCAAGTTAGGGCATGTGCCATAAGACAGTCTACATGCTACTGTGATGAGATCCTGTAGACAAATCGCTGTATGGCTGTTGCAATGTTGTATATTCTTTGCACACTGCCAATCAAGAATGGCAACTGGAGTGTCAGCTTGAGGTTGATAGTAGGGCTGCAGGAGGGTCAGGTTGGCTCGTCCAGGGTCGAGTCAGAGTTTGACTCGACAATACCGGGTCATTGATTGGCATAGTTTTGGGTCAAGTATAATGATTGTTTAGTTCCAAAGTAAACCTGAATAAACTTGGTGAATAGCGATTGTCATTGCCAATCA
>JAOQGN010062710.1:0-12506 GCA_027564295.1 Himantozoum antarcticum
CATCAAGTAATACAACCCACAAGGGAAAGCAAACGTGATTGTGTAGCAAGGCCACCTGCAGACGTCAAGGTACACAAAATGACGAGGTTTACTCTGTGAAATGTTCATCGTATCAGTTAGAGACAAGATAGCAATCATGACACTTGAAAATAGTAGCAAAAAAAATTCAGAGTCGAATTCAATAAAATTGATATTATTGTGTAATAAATATCTGATATCACATAGCGTCTATGCTACTTCTATGTCAATGGTAGCCTAAGCTCTAATAACCATTACATAAGAGTGTCCCTGCTCACCTCTCCACCGAATATTTCAGCATTGACTAATCGTTACATAGGTGCACCAATGTGAGTATCAAATGATCTTATTTCTATAGTCTCCAAAACTAAAATTACTGTTTCATATACAACAGATTGTTTTAATGAGCCCAAATTTCAAAGCAGTTAAAGTTATGAAGTCACCCTTGTCAACACAGACACCATAGGTTCAGTTTAGCATTCCACCAACTACCAATTTATAGCAAAGACCGTGAACTCAGCATAGAATATTGCCATCACCACTGTTGGACAACCTACCTCCCACAATATATAGATATAAGGACCTCAGCTATAACAAGCCTTTACGTAAGTTGTTGAAAAAGCGATCTCAGTTTGATTGATTTTGACATAAACAATAGAGTCTCGGCTCCAAAATTTAATGAATCATATTATTGTTACAAATTGTCTCTGATAATTTAGTTGTCATGGAGGCTTTGAAGTGTATTAGTGTAAATGAATCCACAACATACCACAATGTATCAACAGTGTGGTAGGCCTACATTGTTGATATATAATTGATAAGATACAATTGTAGCTATTTTACGCCTGTGGTGGTGAGCTGATAGGGGTACCAAATGATGGGTCCATGTGATATAGTGATTTTACTGGTAAACAAAGATATTGCCAATGTTTGTAGTTTTGAGTGTTTGTAAATAAAGCGTGGATAGTCATACTAGAGCAATCTCAGGCCTTGTCAGGATCTCAGAGCCTAATCTCTTATACAGCTCTAGCTAAAATATTATGGTTTTACATTTAATTGTGCTTTATATCTATTTTCTTTCTTCTACTAAATGTAAAAAGATGGTAGACTCCGACATAATTTAGTATGTAAATTGAACATCCAATTGAAAATCCATCAATTATAAAGTAATATTAATATAATATTATGGTAATTGATGGTAGACAATTATTGCATGTATAAAATTTATGTAACAAAACCATACTAAATTAAGTACAGTCTTCGATTGTCTACAATTGTAATTTAATCAGTTGAACCAACCACTGCAAATTTGTACAAGCAGGCCCTCCAGGGATATTGGTTGGTATATCAGTATATACATGCATGCATTACTCCTGCAGTTGTGGTATTGTGATAGTTTCTACTGTTCATTAGTTATAACCTCCAATACTAGATAGAGAGTAGACAGTAGTGTCAGTGGGTAGTACACGAGCTGCTAACCTCAGGCTAGCCTGTTTGTACTGAGATGCAGTGCTTTTTTTCTCCAAATATTTTTCCATTATGCAAAAAGCGAAATAACTTGATATTACAACATTTTTTAGTATTTCAATTTTCCAATCAATTTATGTTGAACTAGCATTTGGACAGTACAACTACTGGAACTTCTGGAAGACCGCCAGTTCTATTGTCTCGACAACCAGGAGTGGATGTCAAGTCTGCAACTGACTTCGATGTCTACTAAAACAATTGACTACCTCCTTCAAGCATTCTCAAATTTTCAACCAAACTCGATAATGGTGTATATAGTTCTGCTTAAGTACCGTAAAATGACATTGGTTTCTGGCAGCCAACGGTTAAAAAGGGTGCTGTTATTATTTTTACCTACAAATTCTTTTGGAATAAAATGGGTATTGCATAGGGTACCAGTGCATAGGGTACCAATGCATAGGGCACCCTATGAATAGGGTACCAGTGCATAGGGTACCAGTGCATAGGGTACCAGTGCATAGGGTACCAATGCATAGGGTACCAGTGCATAGGGTACCAATGCATAGGGTACCAGTGCATAGGGTACTAATCATGTTCAGACAATAAAATATTGATAAAGAAATCTCAAGCATTGCATGGAATGATAACCATTGCATGGAATGATAAGCATTCCACCCATGAGATGCTGCAACATGCTACTTTTCTCTAAGAGCTTTAGTAAATATTTTATCCACTCCTTGCTTATTTTATCCCACACTTGCAGCACAGTCATGTTGCCGAGCCAGCTATACGTAGCACTTACGTGTGCAAGGTGTTGAAGCAGGCTCGTCTATGTTTCTGTAGTATCCACTCTCGCAAGGACACTCGGTCAATCCTTTCCGTGTAGATACACTATTGGCTGGACACACTTCGCACTTAGCATTTTCAGAATGCCATTTGTATGTACCTATCTCGCATTCTAAAATAACAGAATAAAATTATAAGTAACAATTTAACCATCAGGCATCATCATTTAGGCATCAGCAACATTTCTTTTTAGTCGTAAACAAATTCAAACGCCAAGTCCAGTAGTTTAGATTGCGCTCATTTACTTAAAAACAATTGCTCCAAGGCACAAAATGTCACTCTTTCTTTGAATTAAACCAATTGTTTGACGAGAATGTGAAGATGGCATTAGATGTGCACTTAGCGCTAAATGCAGCCATGAACAGCGCAGTATTTCATTGTGAGATACAAAGTTGTAGTGAAATCTGTGTGTCCCCAGGCAAATATCTTGTGACATTAAGGACACTACTTAAGGTGCTGTAATTTATAACTAAACAACTAAATTGACGATGAATAATACAATATACATGTACAACAACACTAGTTACTACTGGTAAAGTTTTAACACAGTGCTATCACTAAACCAAATGCACCATTATTATGGAGGGAAGGACGATAACCACAACTAGTATATTCCTTTTATTTATCATAACCGTGATGGGGTGAGTTATGGAAGAAGGCATCATACATGGTCATGACTTGTGAGTTCAGAGTTCAGGGATGATGCTCAAGGAGTTGGAGATACGAGATTCTCGGCAGATCAGCATGAGGAATGAATTAGTTGGAAAACATTAGCTACTATTTTTATTCATGCATCTATTCGAGTATAAATCAATTTGATGCGATTGAAAATTACATGCTGTAGAAATAAGTATGTTTGGGGCAGGACAACGTCCTATTTAGCATGTCAGTATCTTATTTTTTAATAACATGTTACAACTTCGATTGTAAATCTATCTAGCATACAATGTCAGTATGTTGATACGATCGAGATAAAAATATTTTCACAAGTAAAATATAGATACGTGAAAATCGGTATAACTTCACGAAATGCTCCCATACTCCCAACTGATTTTATCTGCTGATGATGTATGCTTGATGTCATAATCTATTGGAATTATATAATAAAGTATTATTGGCATAAAAGTCTATTGGGAAACAGCACGCAAGCTTTGACTCTCTAGTGACGATCAATATCATTGTGTACAGTAATATGTTATTACTAAGGAGATATGGCTTCCTAACTATTCAATAATGATCCTGTAAATAAAATTAATATACTGCAATCCTTTTATTCCGCATCTGCTATTCATAGATCTTGAGCGTTGACTCCCAAATAATGCTATGTATCACCAGCTGGTGTACAGTCTGCCAGTCCAGCTTATAATCACAGCCTAGCATCTGGTCCGGTTCAATATTTGGATGGTTGTCATCTGGTCTCAAAAAGTTTGGTCCAAAAGTATAACATAAGATATTCCAAATTGACATTTGATGAGAATCATTTTGACTTTTAGAAGAACAGCAGAGGCCAATTAGACGGTTGGAGAGTGGGAGAATATGGGCTGGAACATTTGATTGGATGGTGAGAATGCACTTGACATTGGTTGCGGTAGCGATGTGGCCTTGTGGGCAGCTGCAATAGTTCAAATTTTTGCTCACTGTGATACTGTCCTCTTGTCAATCCATTTATCATCATCCGGCAAACTTGTGGTTTAAGTAACAGAAGATATCATACATTTACTTGGCCTCTCATGGCATTAGTCTGAACCACAGGAGCTACATAATAGCACATTAATGGTCCACTCACAGTGCTTTAGCCACATCCGCATCGCTCAGTCATGCAACGCAAATCAAGTCACATCCAATACAATTTATGTAACTCTATTTATGTGACTAATATGAAATATTTAACTTCTCGATATTTTAGAACTATGTACAGTTTTCATATCGATGCAAAATCTGTTTTAATTATGATTTAAATTTTAGGTGCATTTAACAAATAGAGCCAAATGAGATAGATGAGGAAGAGAAGAGAGGAGGCAAGTAAGTACATGAATGCCACTTGCATCTCTGCCAGCTACATGCATGGTAATGATAAGCACGGTAGGGTAAGGTAGACTGTGTGAGAACGAAAACTAAAAATTAAAAAATCCAGACTATTAATAGTATAAAGCTAGTTATAACATTTATTAACTTTTATTATAGCTATATTAAAAGTGACATTTATTATAGCTAGTAGCTAGTTATAAGTGTATTATTAATAGACTAGGTGCCCGAAACACTTCACTCTAACATTGTAGGGCACAACTAATAGGCCGTTATCATTAGCAACATAGACATCACAGTTATTTGCTTGGCTCTATTACATACCCAAACCATTTCGGCTGAACTATTATAGATTGATAATTAATGGAAACAACTCCAGCTTTCTGTTGCAGTCTCTCTCACTCAGTACAGTAAAAAATGATTTCATTACGATAAAATGAATAATTAAATGAGATTGAAATGATAGAATAGAACCATTGTGTAATCACAGAGCCAAACTCAGATTGAAGTTTCGTCTGGCTCTGAATGAGTAGTCATGGCTGGTTCTGCATTTATGCTTCCTTACCGAGACAGGCATCTGGAGTGTTATAGTAGCCTGGGCTACAGACGCATCCCCGGCTGTTGGTAGGGTTGAACCATTCTCCCTCATGAGTGCAGAGAAACTGTAATCTCTCCGTTGGATCGGCTTCTACCGAGTTAGGCACACACCTTCAAAAATTTAGTAAATGTTGATAATGCACTAGAAGACATAGGAGATATGCAAGTATTTATAGTGGGATTTGTAATTTGATTTATCTTGAGAATGGAGGTCTCCAGCATCGAGAGAACTGATCCGGAGAAATGGAAAATAAAGCAATGTTACCAATACTTTATACCAATACCAATATTCACAACACATATCCTCAATATTCTATTGTTACAGTTGTACCAGCCGACAGATACACCAATTACTCTACTTTAATAAATTAGTATGCAGTTTGCAGACGGATGCACCAGTTCAACCATTTAAACAAAATGTTTGTAGCCTGCATACCTATATCACAATTCACGGATGTATAACAATGTAGGCAATGTTACCAGCCATTATTATATCTTACTTTCCGGTAACTGTGGCTATCGCCGTAGTAGAAGGTACTGCTCCTAAGCTTGTATGTCTAATCACCGTAGCTGGACACCTCCTATAGTACACTTGTATGGATAGAATGAAAGCACACATGCCAGTCTCTCTAAATGCAAGGTAGACTCCTACAAACGCACAAGAGTGGCAGACATCTGAAATATCGTCGCTGTCAAATTGTTACACGATGAAAGCATGGTATCTGAGGTTTCATGCTCTCGAAGCCATTCTAACTTGATTGCTTGGTTCAGATTACTTTTGTTCCAAAATAATATTGATGACAGATGGAGATATTATATTTGACTATTGAAGTGTAAAATAGTATGAGAGAGTATAAAATCATTTTATTTGGAGAAAATTGGCACGAGAGGTATAAAATTAATTTGTTCGGCACAAAACATCTGACGGATGTGATATATTAATTTATTAGCGTCTCAAAAATGGATGAGCAAAGTAATCTGAACCGAATGATTAAGATGGAATGGCCTAAAACAGGTAGTAAGTAACACGTCTGAGGTTTCATGATCTCAAAAAATCTTAGACCAGTTCAGAATAGACGATCACACTATGATTTAATTCCAACCGTTTTATTAATGACATAAGATTCCAATGTGACAACCGTGACCTTCAATCAGTCAAATGTTGCCAACGTGAGACAGGGTGGTAAATTATTTTCCATTTATCCATTTTGCTAAGATAATTTCGAGAGGAAGGAAGATGTTGAAATTATTTATGTGAAGAAAATAGTGAGATAACTTGATATACAAAGATTAGAATCTTAATGCATAGGGATTATTCCAACATTAAAAAACCACATCTATTGAAATTAATTTTTCATTTTAGATGTATTTACCTTGATAAAAGTAATGCATTATAGTCATTTGAATCTTAAAATAATATACATATTCAATGAATCAGCACATGTTGTGACAAAATTCTCATGTTCTTGTTTGCTCGCAAAAGAAAAAAGTAGGATTTCCATTGTTTCCGTAAGATTTAGAGAGTATGATTTGAAACGTGCACAAATAGAGACCTTGTTTGTCAAGCTCAGTTGGTATATCTCATGTTTGCATATATGAGCGGCTTAAAAAGGTAAACATCGAATTTTTAGACATTAATGCAGGCCGCCGGTTGTCACAGTGGTGGTCACGTAAAGAATATGTAGAAATACAGTTTGTTGTCAGTTGTCAAAAATAAAAGGATGAACCTCCCGTACCAGCCATGTGAAACTAAAGATTAGCATAGATTTCATTATAAGAACTTGTCAAATTTGCATATTTGGATGACAACCGTGATGGGAAGACTCTAGAAGACTCTTAGACTGGAACATGGGAACTACTCAACCAGCAGACTAAAAAATATTTTGGTCTATAGCAACTTTAGTTAAGTTACACCTATCATAATCATAATCAACTACATATTCGCTGCTGAACATTATTTTTAAAGTGCATAATTCTGGTAGTATGGAACTATGTATGACACTATGACATCGAAAAAAGCTTAGCAAGTTGGTCAGCTGTTCCAGGTAAATGGTGCTGCGTATGAAATTAATGTCCGGTGATGAGGTGTTCAGAATTTTATGAACTAGAATCATAATTGGCAACTGAATATGAGCGAGACCAATGTACAGAGGTTCTCCATCTACAACACTGGCTCCTGCTACCGCTATAATACCTTTTTTAGCTTTTGAGAAAGAGAATGTGAAGTTATTAGCAACAATATTTGGATCTCGGTCGTTGACATAGGTGTGACTGGCTGGGACGGTCTGTACTGCCTCGTAATCATTCAGGCTCCAAGCTGGTCTGGTATCTGTAGCAAAATCTTCATTTGCCTCATACTTAAGTACTTGGAATTGAGTCCTGCACCTCCGCAGTTTTCCTAAAAACATAGTGTAATATTTTTGGAATACATTTTCACTTGTCGTATTAGGAATTACTATAGTGGCTGCATAATAAGGAAACCCAAACCACCTCAAACCACTTCACTCTGTCAGCACTCTGCTGCCGTTAAAGCCTCAAGAATGTGAAGGGTGTTTTAATTGCTCTACTAAATGTACAAAAAATAGCTAATTAACTTGATTACACATACAAACAGGGAGACTTTTGCTTGGCACAGTGTAATTATTTGCTGGACGCTAGTGAATTTCCAGAGGAAACCATCAGAAATAAATATTATTTTGATGCAGTAAAAACAAACAGTGAGTCAGTGACATGCTAGTTTATGGCAGGCAGATGGACAGCAGCAGCTGCCTGCAGGATGCAGCATGCAGATGGACTAGAAGCTTGATATTAAAGATCCACATTTACTTGTGAGCAATGGGGCCGTATTGCAAGCACAACCTCCTTGCAAAATGAAAGAGTTTGCGCCAAGTGTAAGTAAAAGCGCCACAAGTAAACATTTCTACAGTGTTGTAATAGAAATGTATGGATATACATGTAGCTTGATGCAATTTTATTTCTGCAAAGAAGAAAATTATAGCTCCCATCAACAATATTATAGTCTCAGTAATTATATAATCTCAATGCAATTAATGTACAATTAATTATTAATTAATGTAAGCGAATCATATATTCATGAGGAATGTAATGGGGCTAGGATGTGGAATTGGGCAGTGAGTGAGACGGGCAGCAAACCTGGGTACTCTTGGCACTCCCTCATGAAGAAGGAGATATTGACGTAGATGTTGGATACATCCGGCAGCTCTATATACGGGAACCTCATCCAGTTGTCCACCTCCTCATCCCCAACAGAGCAGACGTGTACACCTTGGTGTGCAGCCTGGGTCGATGGATCATTCCAACTTGTAAACACCCACTACAAGACAACAAGTAAACACACTAGAGCAAGTGGGAAAATTCAGTGCTTACCTATACCAATGATTGATTTATTGGTCTCACTAATTATAGTATTGGTGCACCACACCGGAATACAAAAACAATGTTCAGCCTTCCTATTTGCAAAAAATATATATGGTAAATAACCTATGTTCCTTGAAATGTATTCATTAGAGATTTGGGGAGGTAATTGCGTTACACCTGAATTTCTCTAATGATATTCCACATCAAACACATGTAAATTTACCAAAAAGGTACAAAGATATAGCGCCATAATTGTAAAGTCAAATAGAGTTTGCATCAATATACTGACTGACGTGGCTGCTGTTGGTGTTGGAACATGATCTGTATTATTTATAGATTAAAAACGTATGATGATGTATTGGTCAGCCGACAGTACCTGGTGGAAAAAAATGTCTACAAAAACTAGTTAGAATATAAGAATTGTCAACAAACATTTAGATGCCTGCAGCTGCATTCCAGAGACTACTCGCTCATTAGAGATTGTGTTTTTATCTGATAGACAGTACGCATTTATTATTCCAACACAATAAAACTCATATTTTGTGCAATTTATATACATTCATTTAGTAATAAATCTCATAGAAATAAAACTGTGATGTAAAATATTGATAAAAACTAAAGAACTAAAGAATACAGAACAATTAGATAGATAAGTTTAACTGGTAGGACTTTGCATTCCAATTCATATGCACAACTTTTCTATATTTGATAGTTAACTCGGGACTGGTTAAGATATATATACTTCTGTAAGAACAAAAGCTGACTTCCGAACCTAAATGCAGCAATCTATAAAGTGTGACTAATTTAATGGAGCTGTGAGCATTTGCAAAGACACTAGAAGTGTAATGGCGCGTATGAGGTAGACTGCATGTATTTTCATGAAAGTAGTTTTCAAATTCCACAAACAAGACAGAGATGTGAAACAAAAGCTGGGGCATTGGCAACTATTCATGTGGAATAATTGTCACAACACAATTTAAAAGGTTTCCTTTGACATCAAGTGAGAATTAGTGCTAATGGTCGAGCTGTGTGAATGTGAATCAGATATTTCATTGATTTGCAACACATTCACGACACAGCTTCAGTTTCAGTATGCTATAAAGTTTTGCTTGATAGCTTCAGGATTTGTTTAGAAGTACAACAATATTGTAATAGGCGGGTCGTTAACAAGGAGTCCCCATCTTATAAGTCACATGTCCTAAGAATAGGAGCCGCTGCTGGCTGCCATGCTGACAACGACAATTAAGCATGAACTACATGATTATTCATGTCAGCTGCTGTGTGTAGTAATTTGTCAAATCCAAACAATGAGTGATTATGCCCTGTTTACTGAACGCATTCCAAATTTTCAGTGACACAATCGCCATGCAGCTGAATTTGCTGTGATATTTTTTGTTTCACAACTTCACAAATATGAATATGGCGACAGAGAATTTCCAAAACCCCAAGAGAAAGAATCCAGAGACCTGAACAAAACCAAAGAAAATGAATAATAACAAATAAAGCATAACACAGACCTTGGAACATAACAAGTTTTTCATAAACATCGGCTGGCCAAGTTTTGCTGTGAATAGCATTAATTCTTAAACAGTACAGTAGGTATGGGCGGGGCGAGTAGGTAGACTCGTTTCTAAGGTTTTGTACTGTGTACCAAGGCTAATGAGCTGTGTAACATTGCAAGCAAGCAGGCAACAGATAGGAGTAGCCTTGGTGGCCTGATTGTTGTTAGTGCAATAGAGTGGAAAACATAAACTAGTAGTCCAGGAGGCCCAGTAATAGGACCCCCATAATCCATAGACATGAAACTAAGATTGGAAGGCAGAAGCCCTGTGATTTAGTGAGATAGTACAGTGATGTTCGGCCAAAGGCTAGCAAATAGCCTGTGTGGTGTATATACAATAGTTTTACCTGGTCTATTGCAGAGGGAGGCATGCTACTATGCTACAAGGTATATCAATACAACATTCATAAATAAGCCCACAACAATTACATTATTAATTTTGAAAACAGATTCACAACAGGAACAAAATAATATCATGCTAGTGGAGAGAAATAATATTTTAAATTATTCGTGGATGCATTTTTTAAGATAATAGCTTGCTGACATGGCAGCAGCTGTAGGGTTGGATGTGATATAAATAATTGTAATCAGCACTAGCCTGGTTTTCAAAGCCTTTTGCTGGCATGAGGGAATATAAATATAAATGTGTTTACACACACCCACTGAAAGGTTTGGAAACCCAGGCTAAACCAGCAGCATTGTGGAAATGGTAGCCAGTGCGAGATCTAGACTGTATTAACTAGTACATTACTAGTACAACTAGTATACCAATCTAAACTCTGCCATGGCAACTAATACAACAATGTCTGTCATTATCATGAATGAGGCTTTTGATTGATTCAACATTGATGCAATAATATATTGTATTATATTCTGGTTGAAAATCCCTAATATTGAATTTAAAAGGCAATGGCCAGTGACTAGTGTTAAAGTAAGTAACAGCTGGGTTTATAGTAATATTGTTATAAATGTATTGGCCTATATACCAATATGTTAATAATAACAACAAGCACACGGCCATTACAATGGAAATTATTGATTGAAAAGTCAGTCATACAGGAGGTGGAAACTCGTTGTAACACTGTCATACTTTCGCCCACTAATTTTGGTAAGTGAATCTCGGCCATGCCAATATCCTAAGTAATTTTTATTTGCCACAGTATTTATACCAAATAATTAGAAGATATAAACCCTACTATTTATCCTCCCACATTTGCATACAATCAAAAGATCGATTTTCTAATATTTCCCTCTAATCAGTCTCTTGTGTAATCACGAAAAAAATTCCACATTTCACTACTGGGAATAAGATGAAGGACTATGAAATGCCCATTGTATTTATTTATATCAATAACAAAATGTGTGTACTTTGTTATTGTAGCTGAGCAAATTTTAATCTGTATCTAATTATTTTTGTTGGAAGCTTTGGGTCAGCAGGATGTGTCATTGCGTTTGAAGATGAAAAGGCTATTTGTTATAAAATAATCATACAATCAGATGTTTTACATTTGATTAGTTAGTAGCCATGAATGGTTCAGTTGCTATTGCAGACTAGTAGCTAGTGATATCCTAGTGTAATATACTACTTCCTTTGACATAGACCTCTAGATCAGTCAAAGGTGTGTTTGGTCTCTACTATAATAAGACTACTGAAACTAGAAGTCATTTGGGGCTACCTGTAGAGCTATAATCCCAGCTATGTTTCCTTATTACAGTGCGGAGCGTGGGAACCCTATAAAAAGCTGTATAAGAGCACACTAGGAGTCCCTATCATTCTGTCAAGCACTAGCAGCATTAATTATGCAGGTAATAGCCAAGGCAGGCGTTTGAGTAGCTGAAAGCACTAGTAATAGTCTGAGGGATTTAGGCCTCTACATTAATATCTGCAATCAAAGATGCTATCTTTGCCATTAATCAAGTTTGATAATCTTCAATTATACTATTGGGTTTATGACAAGCTGGCATAAATAAGCCATTACTTCAGTACTTCTGGCACTGCAAATCCTTGGCCATTATCGCTGCTGCGAAGAGCACATGCAGTGTATTGATCATACTAGCAGATTATATTATCTACACAATGTACTATTGCCTGCACTGTATGTATATGTACTTTTAGGTATATCACAAATGACCTTACAAGTCGTCAGTCAAACGGATTTATTTAATTGAAAGTAGTGCTAAAATCCCTTTAAATACAAAAATATAACAAAGTATTTAATTATCTGGTTATCTGATCTGATTATACAACACCTTACAGCCAGCAATGCTTCATATTAATGATTTAAATTTGGTTTGCATGGTTTAAATGGTTTAAAATGGTAAACTGGATGAAATTTACAAAGTCATGCACTGCATTGTAGCAGAAGGCAACAAAAGTGCATTTACTGCATAATAGGCAAGATGTCCTTGTATAATGTCCTGGTACACTGTCCTGGCAGGCCTATATGCATGTATTATAAACAGTGTCACACCACAATTTGGTTTAATATTTAAAGTGATGCCAATCCTTTTAGTTCTCTGCACTTGTTATAAATATTCATAAGTTAAAGGGATAGTTCACATTTGAGACTATATCTGGTGCATTATTGCCATTACTGTGTTCTTGCTAGAATAA
>JAOQGN010062821.1:0-12502 GCA_027564295.1 Himantozoum antarcticum
CAAACCAAGTCAGGACATACAGGTTACATTACCAGGGCTCTGAGCTCTGACACATTCTTGGTGGTTGAGTTTGATGCAAGGCAACCAGAGGCGTATTATCGTATCTCGCACCCTCGCAATTGCGAGAGTCAAATCTGGCGAGGGTTAGTTTGGAAGGGGAGAAATGCGAGAGTTGCGCCCAAATTGAAATTAATGAAATTTGAAAACACATTGAAAAAACTTTACCTGTGTAGGAAGCGAGGTTTGTTTACTGAAAGTGAAACTGATTCCAAACTGTATCTCTTAATATAGTCCATGCAACTATCCCATAAGCCCATAAGTTGATTGTTTAAGAGATCAAAACTGCTGTTAGATGCATCGGCATTGAACCGCTCATATCATGAAATCTAACAGTGCTATCATCATAGATTTTTTCAGTCTAATAAATAAAGCTTTCAGCTATCTGCCCATATAAAAATGGACAGAAAATTTGCCCATTTTTGACAGATTTGGGCAAATCTGTCAAAAATGTTTGCCCAAATGATACTGTTTGACAGGAAAACCTTTGTACCCTCATCTGATCATATCATTACCACTTTTGGAAAAATTATTTTTTGTCACCATCTTCAAATCAGTTCTACAGGTAACACACCACCTAGTTCTAGTTAGGAAAAGAAATGTTACCACTTTTTTGATAGTTGAGTAGGTGTACCTGAGCATTTTAAAACAATTTCCCGGTCTGTTAGTCACTTTGATCACCTAGTCACTGACTGATCATGTACTAACTGTGAGACTGAAGCGTGTTGGGAGCTATAGCTCCCAACATGCAACATATATATACAACTATATATAACATGTGTATTTTGTGCAGGTTTTCATGGAGAATCCAATGGTAAAAGTTAAAAGAGCCTAGATTTAATGGTTCACTCACAATATCAAAAATAAAAATACTCATTTTATTCTGAGAAAATTAATGTATTTCTTAGTGCTGTCTAGTGGAATTGTCGTTCACCAGAAGTAACCTTTGTAACTAAGACTAACTCTACTAGACTCAGAAATTTTCAGGGGATTCTACTAAGCTTAGTTACAAACCTCTAACTGTGAAATTTAATTTGCAGTGGTAGTAAATGTAACAACACTCGTGTTATTATACTTTACCTGGTCTACTAATTGGTATATTTTATTACATTGAACCATAGTAGTATAGGGTTAGCAGATCGGTACCCTCCCTCCTCTTTCAATTGACCAATCACAGAGCTCGTAACAAGCTCTAAGCCAATCACAAGCCAGCAAAAAAACAAGTTTTGGGAGGGATTTGTTCAAAAATGGGAGTCCCTAAAAGCTAGAAATAACCCCAAATCCAGCGGATTGATGGGTCTAGAGCCTTTTTTCACTTCTGCTCCTCCCAAAACTTGAAACAGGAACTCTGTGCCATTTCAATACCAGCCCTAGCAACGGCGAGGCGTTCTTACCAACCATCAATTAAATCAGCCATTCAGAATCGAGCTTACAAAGTCCTACGTTCCCCTGGAAACGAGAACCATTCCGAACCGCAGATGACAACTCCGACAACCTCTCACCCCATGAGTCGCAGCGCGCGAGATGACAACTCCACAAACCCCTTCACCAATCAATTAGATGGCGACCAGAGAGCTCGCTGCGCAATTCCTCACCAACGTCTCACCCCGGGGAGGGGTCTACGGGTGGACAGACTACAGATAGCCTACTTGCAAAAGCGCGCGCGGTGAGCGAGGCAGCTCCCGCCGCTCCCCTCGGTGCTGAGGGGCAGGGGGTGGGATGCATGACCCGATGGGCGACCTCTCGCCTCAATGTCGATGTTGCAGCCAGTCGATTAGCGGTCGATAGTCCAAGGACGGGCGTCACCACGACGAGCGTTCGCGCATCACAGTCGACACCCGGCTGCGTAACATGATGGTTGGGCCTCGTGAGAGAGAGGTTGAGTCGTGTGCATACACAAAACATTAATTTTAGGATATCGTGACAGAAAGAAGAGAATAGGTGGTTTGTTTTCATATAATATATATAGTTATTACATGAATCGATAAGAATACATAGCTTCTACAAGTAACTCGATAAGTAGTGGTGACTCCAAAAGACTGCTGTTGGTATTCCTCACAAAAGTGCGTCATTGCTGGGAACAGTGGTTGTCGAAGATTCTTCTGTTCCAAACCCAAAAACGTGGACACCATCCCATTCTTCAACACCTCCATCACCGGTCAGACCACCAATGATGTCGTGTCCGAAGAGACAAATAGTAACGAATCGAACAGCGTGGTCACGTGTTTCTTTACCGGGAATAGAGGCCATCCGGTCAACGAAACGTTGCAGGCTCCGGTTTTTGGTGATGAGCGTGCAAACAGAGTACAGTAGTCTCCACAGACAGACGACGACAAACTTGCAGAAATGTTTGGGGAAGGCCGGAGTAGAATGCGGGAGGCGTCCATACGAATCAAAGAACGTCACGATGGATGATTGGGCATGGACAGCGAGTCAGTGCTCTCCAGGCGTATCAGAGGGGTATGTGTTGAAAGCAAAGAGATCGTGAGGATTGGAAGGAAAAATGTTGTCGAACTGATCTCTAGCGAAGACACCTCGAACCTAGGAACCTGGAAATACCTACCTGGTAATGGAAATGCCTACCTGAAAATGCGTACCTGGAAATATGTAACGTTGTTGTTAAAAGAAACTGAGGTTGGGCTTCCCATAGTATGTGAACGCGTCCACACAACCATGGTTCTGACCTTTCTCACAGCCACCGTGTCATCGGGCACGCCGGCAAAATCTTTTCCGGTCCCATCGTCTTCCAACCATCCGCTTGAGGCAACAATGGAGTTTTTCTTTTTTGTCGACACCGTTTCTCAGTACATTATCCATGTATGCTCTGTGGGGGTAACAAGGCTCGTACTCAACATCGGTACTATTTATTTTGAAGGTTGCCGAGGAAAACAGACTGTGAAACATGTTGTCACCTTGAATAACAGCCGTGTTCGCATCGTCTGCCCCTATGATTGTGCCATCGGTTTTGACAAGGGCCACATCAACACGCATCACCGTGTTGGAAAGGTCGATGTAAGACCCATCCGTTCCGGGTATATCAAATTCCAAACCACTATCCATACTCTCATGAATCGGAGCAACCTCTACTCATGTCCCACCATGAACAGAGGTGTGAGTATGAGGAGTGGCAAATAGTTCAAAATTTGCCGAGACACTGTCCGGGGATTCCCTCACTATCTTGTGCGTACCAATGTCTCGTCCAGCCATAAAGTTTGCGTAGACTTGTACCTATGGTTGTTGTGTGACGAAATGAGATGTTCCCCCCACAGATACACCTTCTAGGTCTTTATGCATAAATGTTGTTTTGCTGCTTCCTGCATCGTTTGTTTGCAAGCTTACTCGGACGGAGCTATGGTGCCTGACATCTCCTCCCTTGAGAGGTTGGTGGGCGGGATAGTTCACCAGCAATATTCCCGAGAAGACCTTCACTGGCGGAAGCAAAGCGACCACACTCGCTCCGGCAGACAAAAGGTTTTTTCCCACAGATGCGGCTCCTTATTTCCGCATGGGTGCAGCACTCTTTAGCAAACCCTTAAACATGGATCCCAAACCATTCCCATTCATCGTATTTTTTCCCCTGAAAACAGTCATCCGGTGACCATTTTGTCACCTGTAATACTCTGAGTAAAAATCTAATGAGTCATGACTGCCATACGGGACGACCGACATTACATGCTTTAGGAGGTGTCTTCCTGCAGTAAGGAGAAGGGGTGCTTGAATGCACCGCCTCTCTCATGTGCAGCCTTTTAAAACTTACGAGATGCTCCAGAAACTCTTCTTGGTTTTAGCTCTTCTTATGCTAATGGTGAGGACAACCTTTCCACCTGTGAATGGAACAGGATCACCATCGTCCTTCCGGATGTAAACCATTATAAAATCTGTACGGAGCAATCTTAGACACTTCTTGGAGCGATCTTAGATCTTTTTGAATTCGGTGTGCGCATCCAGATGCTTTCCCGTGAAACAGGGACAACTCGCAACAGTGGTGCCAGAACATCACCTACTGGATCAGGTTGGACAATGTCAGAGTACACATAGAGAGATGAAACTCCCCCTCTAATGTCTGCAGGTTTTATAGTTGGATGGTTACCAGCATGGTAATCTTTGTCAGGTGTCAAACCGTATATGTCTGCTATGTCCCATGGAAGAGAAAGTGAAACATCGGATGGAGTTATGGAGAGCATAGACCTTTTCTGCACGTCGTCGTAGTAAAACCGTACACCGTCTCGTATCGACTGATCATGAGTTGCGAGCATCCATTTGAATTTGTGTTCAAGCTCCCTAAAAACTTTCCCCCAAAGTCTCAACTTAAGGCTATACCGAACGCTCCTCTTCTTTTTCCCTCCAATAATAAGTGGGGCTCTCATAAACACCTTTCCATTCCAGACGTTAGACCAAGACGACGGATACGCCATGTCCACTAAACACACCTCCCTTTCACCAACTGAAAGGGATAATGGGTTAGTGAGTTCGACGGTGAAAGTCGAGTTTGTGTTTTCTGGAAATTCTGCTGCATTGCTATTTGATGGAAGTGTCACCAGTAGAGGTGCCATTGTTGAAATGCTTGGGAAGGCACTCCTCTGAAGCAGTTATATGTATGATAGCATCTTTTTTTTACACGAAATCCAGGCTATCTACCCAACTGTAAAATGAGTCCAGGTATCCAACCAATTTCACAAATATCTCTGACCTCCTTCCCTTTCACCTCCATCTCAGGATTTTCTCTATCCTGTACATTTCAGGGCGAGTGCCCTTTTGGAGTTCTTGTTCATAAAATGTTCCCATCACAAGCTCTCCCTCATAATCATTGATCCTGTAAATGGCAGGATGCTCCGTTCTCAGAATCTCTTTGATCGTGAAGACTTCTACACTCGACTGTGGGGTGCATCTTCTACCAAATGTTCCCAGAGCCTTACTAACCCTCACACTATCACCGACTGCGAGTTTTGGATTGCTTGTTCACCCATGTTCTCCACTCTCAAACAATCTCTGCCAAACAAGTTCTTGGTTCTCAAAGTCAACGTCATTGGGAGCCATACCAATCGAAATGCGTGGTGTCTCATTGTACGCACTAACCATCTCCCCAACAACACCAATGTATGAGTTGCCATCTGTGGCAATCAGATACCTATGTATTTTCCCACGTAACATTTGATCAAAATGCTCCACCAATGAGGCTTTGATGCTTTCGTTCTCAGAACTCAAGTGACTCGTTCCATACTTCTTGAGAACCTCCTTTGCATGACTGTTATAAAATTCCGTACCTCTGTCCGTCTGCGTCTTAGAAAACTGCTGCTCCTCAAATAACTTCTCCAATGCCTCGGCAACATTTTCCCTGCTTTTAGATTTCGGTGGAAATGCCCTTCCCTTCCTGCTAAAGGCATCCACTGCAGTCAGCAAAAACTGTACGTTACAAGTAAACGCAGAGTGGGAACCGACGTCTAGAAGATCAGCCTGCAACTGTTCTCCTATTTCACTCACGAGTGTTGGCCATCGAGGAAAGCATGAACGGACTCTTTTGAGAAGGGTGTACGTGTCTTGACCTTGCAACCACTTAACGACGCGCTCGCGAGGAATGGGCTTTACCTCCCAAGAAAGTTTCTTTTCACCTCAGTGCTGATGGTCGCGATGGAGTGAGATAGAATTATTTAAGTGTTGTACGTTCTTCCTCACCACTCTCACTCTCGCTTGTCATTATTGTTACGACGTCTCCCACTCTCCCAGCAGTGGGTATTTCCTTGGTGGCTTACGATTCCTATGTACTGTTTGGTCTCCGGCTTGTTTGCGGGCATCGAGGATCTAGTGTTGTTTTCTGTGGCTCTCACCGTCTGACTTCTCCAACTGTTGTGCTATCTGTGAGGTATGAAACAAGTTAGTGATTTTTTTATTGGGGAGTTTCCGAATTATGTCTCGGTATTTTTATGTTCTTCGAGTGAACGGGTGGTATTTTGAACATTGGAATGTTTGAGGCGATTTTCGGTGTTGGTGAGGTGGGTGAGATACGAGAAGGAAGCAACAACCCTCTCAGTTGATGGGCGGCGAGCTTCTCATCTTGCGTTTTCTCGAACGCTGCCAGGTAATGACCTAGCGTTTGCATGTGTTCCAGAACCTTTTCCGAAGTGGTTTTGTTCGAATCATCCATCTCATCTCTCATCTCCTTCATTTCCCTTTTTGCAATCCTCTCGTTGTTATCTTCCAAGGGATTGTACTGCTGAGGTTGATTCGCAAAGGGTTTTGTTTGTGACATCAGCAAAAAATTATTGAGCATTCTATCACGCACTTCTTGTCCAACGAAATTTCATCATTGTTAGTCGAGTTCAATCAAATGAGTAAACTAGTAAGAAGAGATAGGAGAAGAGTTGTGACTGCGTCTACAAAACCTCCTTTTGTAATATTTTTCTTCTCTGTACCAAGCCAGTTTTGTCTCCAGTCAGCTTCTCATTGTCCCGTTTATTTTGAGTAAGTTTTCTGTACTGGGATGAAGTCAGCAAAACGTTACCCCTTGCAATATGTTTTATGCACTCCACCAGAGACATTACAAGATCTTTTTGTGCCCGTTCCATGACCAGGTGACTAAGCTCTTGTGTCGATCCGTTCAGTGCCACCAAGGCTCGGGCATTGTGTCACATGCAGAAACCATTTTCCGTGTATAATCTTGTCGTGTTGAGTCAGAAGTTGCTACTGAAACCTTGGATGACAGACCTCATGTTATAGATCACTTCTCCACTACCGGGTAGACAACTATTTCGGCGAATATCCCACCATTGGTTCATTGTCCGATGCATAGTTTGCGATCAGTTGTGCCCGAGTTTTGGTGTCCTGTCACAACGTTATTAGGAGAAAATTGTGTGCCTTTTTGTAGCATCCTCGTACGCTTCCTGGACAAACTTCACTTGTCCTGGAAACGATTGTTTTGTGAAATTTGTGACAGATGTTCCATCCGGAGGATTTTTGAATAGGAAAAAGTAGTGGGTGTTGAGTGATATCGTTCTGTTAGCTGTCACAAATAGGTTTTGAACAACAACAAAAACTCTTATGCTTCAGTGGTGACTCGTCTTTGTATACAACGAGTCAGTCTCTGATTTTCCTCCACTCTCCTGCATGAGATCATCTATTATTGACCACCAATTGTTTCCATCAAACGTAACGACCTTAGTGACGTTGAGTAGATCTTTGTGAAATCTTACACCTCCTTCTATATCATGAAACACCTCCTGCCACACTCCATAGCAATATATTATTTCCACAGGGGGAGGGTTAGTGATGCTTTCTGCCTTCGCTATGAGTGACATGAGCATCCGTGTTTTCCCAGACCCCATTGGACACGCAACCATTGCTGTAAATGGTGATTTTGGGTGCACGTCCAGTTCCATTACATAATGCTCATTGAGTGCTAAGTGAGAGAGGAGTGACTTGAGAAACATTTTCAAACTGCTTAAGTAACAGAATGAATTGTAACACATCATTGGCATTAACGTTATCTCCCTCACTCTCTACGGCTACTCTCTTCCAAGCGACGACCCTCACGATCATTGCCGCAACCACCATGACAAGGAGTCCCACTAAGACTCTTGTTTTGACCCGAGACATCAGGAGGCACCCGGCAACCTCACTCACAACAACCAAGGTGTCCATGATAGCTTCCCTTGCATCCGTTAACACACCGCCAGTTTCGTCGTGTGGAGACGGCGGTTTGCAGCAAGGGGTATCGGATCATTTATCTTTTCTTCTTTCTGCAATGGCACACTCCCATCTGAATTTGTGTGTGGTGTCATCGTGTTCTGTTGTGCTTTTGATGCTTTCCTGGATAACACTCGTGTTTATAGGACACCACCTTTTACCTCGGAGTCGGTTAAGTGGGAATTCCAGGATCCTCCAGAAAAGAATCCTGAGTAATGGGAGTGTGCTCCGTATTACAGCATTGTCTACATGACTGGGTGTTCCTCTTTTCTTGTCTCAACTCTGTGACGGGCTCCATCACAGGCATTTTTTACTCTTCATGGGAGTTCGCGCTGTGCCAAGTATTTATTCACTTCTGGTACCATGTACAGTGCGATTTGCATTGCCATCAATGTACGCATCTCTTTTGCTCTATATTTGTCTTCTCTCATCACCGTTGAGAGAGTCTTCTACTCATCATCGTGCAAAACATTAGAAAAAAAAGACATCCGTGACAACGAAACGTGACCCATCGTAGCAAAAAAATTCATAGCAAGGACATCGTGACAAAGAATAACATAAAAAAGACATCGTGACAGAAAAATACAAAAAAAGGGACATCGTGACAAAAAAAATATAAAAAGGACATCGTGAGAAAATAAGGAAATCGTGAGCAAAATAAATGCATACCAAAGATGTCGTGACAAAAAAAACCAGATATAAAGGATATCGTGACATAAAGAAAATGCAAAAAAAGGACATCGTGACAAAAAAGATTCATAGCAAAGGCATCGTGACAAAAAAATTACAAAGAAAAGGACAACGTGACAAAAAATTACATAACAAATACATCGTGACCAAAAAGCAACAAAGGGCATCGTAACAAAAAAAGTACAAAGATAAGGACATCGTGACAAAAAATAACAATAAAACCTTTTTTGACACAAGGACATCGTGTCAAATCATTTATCATTTATCATTTATCATTTATCTACTCATGTCTTTATCACGGACCTTTTTTGACACAAGGACATCGTGGCCAAAAAAAGGACATTGTGACCAAAAAATGCATACCAAGGACATCGTGACAAAAAAAGTACAAAGAAGAGGACATTATGAAAAAAACAAATGCGTACAAAGGACATCCGTGACAAAAAAGTGAAAAAAAAGACATCGTGACAAAAAAAATTGCACAACAAAGACATCGTGGCAAAAAAGTAGAAAAAAAGGACATCGTGACAAGAAGAATTGCATAACAAGGACATCATGAAAAAAAAGGATGCACAAGGACTTCGTGATAAAAAAATCATACCAGGACATCGTGACAAGCAAATGTGAGCCATCGTGTCAAGCAAATGTGAGCCATCGTGAGAAAAAATGTATAAAAAAGGACATCGTGAAAGAAAATGACATCGTGACCAAAAACATGGGTAAAAAAGACATTGTGACAACGACAAAAATACATAACAAGGACATCGTGACCAAAAAAAGTAAAACAAGGGCACCGTGACAAACAAAATCAGCAATCAGCATCGTGACAACAACAAAAGGCAGACCACGTCACAAAAGACATCGTATCAGAAAAACTCGGTCTCACGATGACCCTATCAAGATGAATCTATCAAGATGACCTTCTTGACACCACCAACATATTGGTGTTAACGATTTTTGTTGCAAAACGGGTTTACAATTTTATACCTGCAACCACATTATCCGTTATTTTGATAGACCCTCCCATAAGAGATTTTATACAAAACTATTACTAACTTCATACTTCGCCATTCGCCATCATTCACTTCCCTTCCACTATGAGCTTACTACTGAAAGATTGTGTAGACAAATGTATAAAGAGATGGGTGACTCCAAGATTTATTTTTGGACGTTGGTGCGCACATGGTACGGGGTGGTGCACTCGATGCAAGACACTTTAGAATCATAAACATCGCTGCAAATGTTATGAAGAAAGCACAAGGTAAGTAGTTGCATTGACTTTCATTTGCTTTTTGGTATGTCGTTTTTCTGTCACGATGTTCTACAATTTTTGTTTTTATAAAGAATTCATGTTATATCACCTACATTACAGTTTTACTACTCATGTCTTTATCACGGTGTCATGTCTGACCATTATCATTTTTATGAAGAACTCAATCTTTGTCACAATGTCCTATCCCGATATTTTTTCTCTCACGATGTCCTACGATTGTTGTTTTTGACTTATGTTATAGCTTTGCTACTCATGTCTTTATCACGATGTCAGATCCTACCATTGTTTTTTATCAAGACATCAACCTTTGTCACGATGTCCTATCACGATGCTTTTCATGTCACGATGTCCTACCATTATTGGGTATTTTGAATGACCCATCCACGATGTCCTATCATGATGTCATGCTATTTTCATTTTTTCAGATCACTTGTCACCTTTCTCTATCACGGTTCAATTCTTTGTCTTTTGCAGTGAATCTGAAAGTGATGATGATAATACAATATGGAATGGATCCGATCCAGATATTTCTCATCTCGCTGAGACTGATGTGTGTGCTGCAGTTACCAAGAAAGCTGCGGTGACAGTAATCGATTTAACAAGATGTGTATGCGCATTTCTTTCTCGCTTTTTTATTCTTATCTAAAAAATGTTCATCTTGTAGGAATGAATACGATGGATATGAAATATATCTTTTCATCTTGTAGGAGAGAGTCGATGACTTTTTCTTAGCAAACAAAATTTTCCATCATGTATGCGTGAATCTGATGACGATTTTTGTAAACGTGTATTTATGCCTTTTCCTTTTTTTAATAGTATTTTTTACATGTTGTAGGAATAATTCCGAGGACAGTGGTAGATCCGGGTCTGGGAGTGATAGTGATATGGATATACAATCTGGTGATGAAAATGACCCAATATCCATTATTGTGGGTAAACCTCCTGTCAAATACAATCCATCCACAGATGGAAAGAGAACTGAAGATTCTGCGACAATTAGTATCAGGAAAGTTTTGAACCTAAGTGGATGTGCGATGTGTATCTACTACAAAGACACTTGTACTCATTGTGGGAAAGAGATTGAGAAGTCAAACCATCACATTTGTCATGAAGGTTTTATGGTTTTGAAACAACAAATTTTGAGGAGAAACTCGACATAGTGTATATATCTTAATCTTGATCTCGATGTACATTTTTTATGTCTGATTTGTGTAATTACTCAATACTTATCTGTCACAATGTCCTACCATTATCATTATTTGCATCTGGTGCTATATGTTAACAGAACACCGATGCCGAGACAAGTTAAACTTTGATTAAAATATTACACCTATCATCTTGTAAACTTTCTTCATTCTGTCTGACCTATGGGCGAGTTACTAGTAGAAGCTATGTATTCTTATCAATTAATCTAATAAAATATATAGTATATGAAAACAAACCACCTACTCTCTTCTTTCTGTCACGCTGCCCTACGTTTAATGTTTTGTCTATGCACACGACTCAACCTCTCTCTCACGATGCCCAACCATCATGTTACGCAGCCAGGTGTCGATGGTGACGCACAAATGCTCGTCGCGGCCACGCCCTTCCTCGGACTATAGACTGCTAAATTACCGGCCGTGACATCGAGGTTGAGGCGAGAGGTCACCCATCGGGTCGTGTGTCCCGCCGCACTGCCCCTCAGTGCCGAGGGGTGGTGGGTGCCTCGCCAGTCGCGTGCCATTTTGCGAGTAGGCGCCCGTAATCCGTCCACCATACCCCTCCCTGGGGTGGGACGACAGTGAGGAGCTGCGTGGCTCGCTTTCCAGTCGCCGTCTCGTTTATTCGTGAAGGGGTTTGTGGAGTTGTCGTCTCGAGCGTGATGACATGTGGGGTGAAAGGGTTTGGGAGTTGTCGTCTCCAATTCGGAAGCATTCTCGTTGTCGGGGGAACGGAGGGTTTTGTAAGCTCAATTCTGATTGGTTGATCAAATTCATGGTTGCTAAGGACGCCTCGCCGTTGCTAGGGCTGGCATTGAAATGCCACCAGAGTTCCTGTCTCAAGTTCTGGGAGGAGCGGAAGTGAGAAAAGGCTCTAGACCAATCAAAAAGCTGGATTTGGGGTTATTTTAGCTTTTTAAGACTCTGCTATTTTTGAGCAAATCCCTCCCAAAATTTGATTTTTTTTGCTGGCTACTGGTTGGCTTAGAGCTTGTTACGAGCTCTGTGATTGGTCAATCGAAAGAGGAGAGAGGGTACCTATCTGCTCACCCTATACTACTAACCATTAATTGAAATTACTAACCATGGTATTAAATCAATAAACTATTGGTAGCATTAGTTCCAGTGCAGTGTAAGGGATAGAATGATATGTTACATGACCCCATTGGTAAAACAAGTAATATAGAGCACTAGTAATAGGGTATTTTCAAAAATCAACTTGGGCATTGTGATTTTGACATTTTGTTTACACTTTACCCAAAAAAAATTGTTGGGCCTCTTTGGCTAAACATGCCCAAATCAAATTTCCATTCCAGTACGCCCCTAAATGCAACCGTCATTTAGGCAGTTTTGAGATCACTGCACACTGCACAAACATTTGAAGGCTGTTATATTGCTTGCAAATACACTACAGAACATGGAAATCGTGAATACCAATTTCAAAATATTTTGTGTTTCTTTGACCTTTAATAACAGCTCAATGCTTAGATGTTTCCTTTAAAGGGAGATGCTTTTCATCTGCCAATCATAAGATTAATTATGATATTCTGATTCACCATAGTTTTTTGTTCCTAATTATGAATTTTCAATCTTGTAGCAT
>JAOQGN010062932.1:0-12502 GCA_027564295.1 Himantozoum antarcticum
ATTAATTTGAAACGAGCTTATATATATATAAAATGGTTAATTTGTTCTTGTTGTGAATGCGAAGAGTTTCAAAGAGTTGTGATGTTAGGTCATTCACAGTCAGCTATGACAGCATTGATCCCAGATTTGCTAGTTCCAGGAATTAATAGCCGGTTAAATATTCATTCCAATTCCGCTGCGTTGCCTTAATGCTTTCTCTAGTAATTATCTTGGTGACCAGTTAAGTAGGTCACACAGTTAAAAATAGGTCTCACAGTTAAGTAAGTCACTTATATTTGCCATTTGACGCTCCAACTTACAGAGGCTTGGACTCATCGACGTCTTAGGGCTTAAATATGGTAGGTGACTTCATCACTGTAATCGACTTTGCTGGTGAGCAGGGTGGTTAGTGATAGTATGTTCATGCTGTGCGTCTGTGAATGGTCGTCAGTGGTGTCATTTTTTGTTGAATTTCTCTATATGTAGTTTAGGCTACTGCATTGTCCCACCTGGCTTCTGTGGCAATGTGTAGGTTGCAGCTCCTAGTTGCAGACCCTAGATCTTCTGTATATTTGATTGTATGCACTGTCCGACAAATTTGGTAATAATACCTAATATTGTTATGCATTATCGATATCTGGAAACTGAAACATACTAAATTTATCTAATGTTGGGATACAGGATAGGAAAGGGCTTAGAAGTATGTTGTACTGCGCTAGCAGACTACCAACTAAAGGCTGGTATCCATTACTGTCATAAGTGTTGAACAGTCACAGCTGTCAAGAATTGTCCTACCGCACTTCGGTGCAGAAGGACTGAAAAAGAAGCTCGCCCATATTAGAAGATATCTCTCATTCATGTCTTGCGAAAGTTGAGCCGTCCAACTTTCGTGCAATAGGACAACTCCCGACTGTTGCGCTGCTAATGACATGTATGGATATCAGCCTTTGCAAGTCTTATCTCTTACTTTTATCGTTAGCATAACATGACAAATCTGATTCCAACGCAAATGCATAGCGGAAAACATCCAAAATGTTTTTTCACCTGCTAATTCATAGGAACTATATTTATTAAACTAAAAATGATAGAATCATGGACCACGACGGTCGAAAGGAGAAACTGCCATTAATGGTGTTGTGAAATTAATTAAAAGTACAAAAAGTTTGTTTTGTTAATTTTACTTACAATAATTGCTACCAAATAATTTTATTACAAATAGAAATTTCATTTAAAAATATTATGTTATTAGTAAAAGTAAATGAGGTACAGTCAGCCAGGAATTGTAGTGGCAGTAATAATGATTGTAGCGAAGTTGTTATCGCACGACTTCTGTTTTAGGGTTTTATGGTAACACACGCTAGGAAAAACCAGTGACATAATCATGATCCTATAATGTTAAATTATTATTTTTTGTTTTGATATATTTAAGAGTTATCCTTCTGCTCTGGGGAAGAGGAAAGATAACTCTATTTGTAGAATTTTTATGCGAAGAATCTCGTCATCGACTATCTGATGATCTTACATTATCTGCTAGTTTAGAGGTCATGATGATATAGTACAAACAAACATCGTAATAACGTCGTAAAATGGCCCATTGTTTTAGACTTTGATGAAATTTCATGACGCTACTGGTTAAGTGCACGTGAACATGCCGAAAAAAGGATCGGCTTTAGCATGTGTATTAGACAATATGAGCGACGTCATTATAGAAAGTTTTAATAAGTAATAGGCAAGTTTTTAAATAAATAGCAGATGGAATATAGACTTAAAAAGTGGAAATGAATAAAACTATCAAAGCATAGACTGTGGGCGCATGGCGTCTTGTCACCATGTCAGTCAAATTGTTCAAGTTGTATTAACACCTTCCAAGGCTTTTTCAACAAATTAAAAATTGAAATATTTTTATTTTATTCAGCCGCAATGGCTGCTAACCCTGTCAGAGAATATATATTTTCTATTTAGCATTAAAATAATTTAATTTAGAGTACATTTACAAATTTCAGTCCACGCTCTAAGTAGTATAGTGTGAGCAGATCGGTACCCTCAGTCAACATCTAGAACAAAAATAAATTGGGATCCAGACAGTCATGACGGTGGACCACCACCCGTCCGCCACAAATTTGTCACAATGTCTACAAACTAAGGCTATCTCGCCGTGAGCAAACGAGGGAAACAAGTTCTTAAATCAAAGGTGGGTGGTCAAGATTGGTAGAATGCGGGGATTTGTAGAACCCAATGCTAGGCGAAATGGGATGGGGGAAGGTGGGGTACGATCTCCCGAGAGAGCAAACCTAAGAGGTAAATTTGGAGAGGAGCGTATCTGGTCGGCTCGATGGACGGCTGAATAAAGCTCAAGACCGTCGTTGCGACGACAGAAACGCGAACGCAACACTGAACATAAAAAGGACATCATGACAAAAAAGTACATCGTGACCACAAGAAGGTACATCGTGACAAAAAATAGGCAAAAAGGTGCATAGTGACAAAAACGCAAGGACATCGTGATTCAAAAGAAAAAACACAAACAGGGCGTCGTGACAAAATACTGACACAAAGACATAACGAGTACATCGTGACAAATCAAAGGTGACGAATCGCCGCATAACGAAGACAGCGTGACCAATCAAAGGTGAAGGACATCGTGATAAAAAAACGTTATGGCGAGAGGACACCTTAACAACGAAGTAAAATTAACGCGTTACGGCAGCATCACGATGACGAAACAAAACTCAAGCATGCCTCGACGCACACGATAAATCCAATGGAGGACACAGACTGAAAAAAAGATGCAAGCGCGCGGGGACATTGCGGTACAAAGCGAAGCACCGAGGTCAACGCGAGGACGACAGCACAGACAAACGATCACCAGGCGCCACCCTGGTGATGAGGACTACCCAAGCCTACTACCCCTTGGTTAGACATCATGACGGGTGGGTGGTCGCCGCAAATCGATGTTTGGTGGAGATAGGGTCAATATTTGCTCACACTATACTACTACTCACCCGGCTGTTGTTGTCAGATTCTCCTCATCGAGTCATCTCCACCACAAGCATCATCACAACCAACAGAAGGAGAACAAACCATCCAGCCGGAGTTCACCTGGTGTAAGAGTGAATAGTGAGGGGCGAGGGCCGCACGATCAGCACAACCCCCAGCCGGGAAGCGGTAGCCAATGTTGCACGAGCCCCTCACCGGCCGGACGGTAAGTCCGGGGAGGGCGCCCCCTACCACCCGCATCGCACCCAAGTTGGGAGCAAACTCCGACGACTCGCTCCGGAAACCCGCAATATACATGCGCGCCGGGACTGCTGTAGGTGAAGGTGCAATAGGTGAAGCCGAACCCGCCAGCAGTGACGACACCTTGTAGAATAACGCAGCCAAATGGTTTATAGTTTTCATGCGAAATTACTTTATTTTTGAACAAAAAAAGATGCGCTTAAACGATAATGTTCTTTCAGCCACTGGAACAGTCTTCCCCGTCGTCGTTGACATCTCGCCAAATGAGGTCGAACACATACAGTAGACGATCCCTGCCGAGTTCCCGAACCAGACCCTCCGCAGTTCTTCCGTTTCTGTTGACAACGCCGGTGTCAGCACCCATTCCGACGAGGGCCTGCAATGACCACTCGTCATCATTAGCCACGGCGATATGACAGCGCGTGAACCCGGCAGGGTCTCTGCCCCCGTTAAGCACTCACCCACAAGTGCCGCCGGCAATGAAATGGAGCCCCTGGACAGCTGTGGCAACGGCGGAGGTGCACTCGGCATATTTTTGGGAGATGACTACGTGGAAGGGCGTCTCGCCTCTGTCATTTCTCACACAGACGTCCTCCATAGGTGGTAGGGGTGGATCCAAACTGAAATAAGGGTTGTCGTAGAATAGGTGTTTGCCCTCATACTGACAACGGTGTGACCAGAGAATAGGCAAGAGCCGTTCCGCCTCTGGCGAATATGATATGACAAGGCGTTTGCCCTGTGCCATTGCAGACGGATCCACATCCCGGGCCACCCATCAGGAATACAAGCCAGATGATATGAGAGGCACAGTGTCTGGCTACCAGGTGAAACATCGTATCCCCGCTCGGACCATCTCTCGCCAGTCCAATCCATTCGGCAGAGGCAGCCACATGGATGGTGAGGCACACAAAGTTATCTTCTCTGCGCCTAGCGTACTCAAAAACAGGCGTGCAGCTGCTGTCACCTAGAGGCTTGGGACCCCAGAGCACCATCCTTAAATCGACCACTCTGTCCTCTCTGAGCTCCTCTAGGAAAGACACGTCAGTCAACCATCTCAACCAGTCGTTGGACGGAAGGGTACTTCTGACGAGAGCATCACCTGGCTCCGATGCGAGATCATCCACATCCATCATAATCTCCGCCTGAACGTCTCGAGGTTCACACCCGGAATGATAGGCACGTGTCACGATATCTCGTTATCAAGCTGTATTGGGTGGTGGGGCGAGGGTTGACCGCACACACACACAATCATAAGCACAACCAATCGAGTCAACGGAGCCTCTGTTCTGTTGTTCCAAAAGTTTATTTTTTGCATATTAAAAAAAATACACGCACAGCAATAAACTAGAGAGTGGACATAAAAAACATAAACCAACTCAATCCCCCACAAAACGACAAAGCTTATCTGCAGTATATTTACAAAAGAAAAAATAACCATAACAATAGTTGTTGTAGTAATGACAAAAGTGACAAATATCGTATCATCACGAAAAAACAAGTAGATATTTTGAAAAAAGATAACTACATAGAAATTTTAGAAGTGGAAACCCCATCATCGCACACACCTCGTTTGCCATAAAGATAAGTCAATCCTGCCTTTAGTGGTGAATACGTATAAGTGGTATTGTTCTTTCGAACAAATCCCCTGTTAATTCCCTGCTTAGGCACCCCTGTTTCTAGCACATGACGAAAACACTCTTTTGTGAGGTGGTTCATACCTTTGCTCAGCCCCTTGCTACTGTACTTTGTTCCATTACCGTCATCGCTCCAGCAAAAGTAAGTCTTTGAATTAAGCACTATTATACCACTCCCCTCAAACTCCTTGAATAGTCAAGGAGTGCACATGTCGTGCTTGTATACCATGTGACAGCGTCGGCAGTGGTCGGCACGTCACTCTACTAGTCGCTCCATCTTGACACGCACAAAGTCTGTGGTATGAATGTCACAGTAAGGTCTCGGGAACCACTGTCCATACTATGTGTAGAACGCGTGTCTCTGATCGGGTCTAACAGTTTCCTCCAGAGGTCCTGTTAGAGCAATATAAGTGCTGTCAGTATCCATCTCCACGTACTGGAAGTCCTTCCTATCCACAAACCTACGAACGGGAAATAAACAAATACTCAAGACATCGCACGATTCACAATTCGGTGATAGGTGATGGCGGCGTAAGAGAGTTTGTGGGAGTTGACACGAATGTGCAAGGATGTGGAGCAGTTTGAGCTCTCTAGCTAGAAACGAAGGGGGTGTTGAGGGATGTTGGTAAAGTAGTACACTAACCTGTTCATAAAGTCATAGTAGAACTGCAACATCCTTAGCTTGGCATACTGCAAGATCGTGAAGCCGAGGGTGGCGGGTACATCTATGTTGAGCTGAAACGTACAGGGAGAGAATGGTTAACGGTAACATAGGGCCAACAGTCAGAGTGAAAGACTAGACAATGGCAGCCAGCGGAAGTCTCAAAGCATACGATGGCAACAACAATCCAAATACAGTTTCCAAGGCCTGAGTGATCTTACACGCGTACTCGATAACAACAAACAACTCACCTTCTCATTCCTACTGTTGATCTCGTTGTACTCCTCATCGATCTCAGAGAGGGGGAACCCCGGAGAACCGGAGGGGTAATCTCAGAGAACCTTTTTGCCTTTATCCTACAGACAGCGCTCTCAGAGCCAACGACATACTTGACATTGAAATTATTTTCCTTGTTCGTGATGGCCTTGGGAGTTTCCAATGAGTTTGCTCGTGCTAGCCAGGAGAGCCTTGTCGGGATCCACATCTCCGTCACGTCTCGCATCAGATACGTCGCATTGTCGATACAGCGAGATGTCACATTCTACAAAACCGTAAAGCTCCCCGCTCGCATTCTTGGTGATGGTCGATTCCAGCGACATCGGTCCTTGGGAAGACCCGTACAGAGTTGAAAAGAAGACCCTTAGAAATGCCTTGATTTCAGGGTTTTCCCGGACGTTGGTTACCCACTCCCAAACGCTCTCCACCTCGTGCCCGAGGGCTCAGGTATTCTTCCTTTTTGAGAGTGTCTGCATGCGGTCTTTCAACGACATCTTTCTGACCGGGTGCGTTTCCACACCAGCCGTTTTTCCACACTGGCGACCATGCCAAAAGCATCCGTGGAACTGGTAGACCTTGCCGCTCGCCGGGCAATAGCCATCGACAGGGAGTGAGTGCTGTCCCAGATTAACCTCTCTACCGTCGTGAGTGTGCAGGACGCGCGCACCGCTCACCCACGCCTTGTGCTGCAACCAACCGTGGGCAACCCGACTAAAACGTTTGATAGGCTCTAGTGCAAGTCAGTTCTTTTCGAACCTTCTGCGAGGATAGCGCGATGGAAGTTTCTGCATGATGCACCAGGGGTATAGAGTGTTGGCATCGACTCCGAGAACCCTCTCGCACTCCATGGCGTCAAGGCCGTAGTCTTTTGGACGGATGACAGTCTTTCCCTTCTCGTGATACCTGTGGGATATGAAGCCCGCACCGCGTGATAAATGTCTTTGTTCGCATTGTCTATCAAATAAATGGATTGTGTGTTGAGAAGGTAGTTTCGAACAGTTGAAGAAGATATGTCGTCGGCAACAGGGACTGGGTGGGGGACCTCTGTGAACAACCATGTAACTGTGAGCCCCGGGAGAGAGACCGCTGACTTGAGCATGTCAATTCCCTTAACCTTGTAAATGGCGCTCTGTCTTTCTAATGCTTCCTGGAACGGTTCAACGTCCAGGTTGTTTTACCATTGAAGGAAATCCTCAAACGTTTCCATCTTGTGTTCAGACCACGCGTCTAGACACCTAATAGTCTTCCGCCCTATTACCGGTTCCCCGCAGGTCGCTACAGAACTACTCGCACGGGGGCAGGTAGGACTCGAGTTTTGAGAGATCATCCATCCACTCGTAGGGGAAAAACCCTTTGCTCCGCTCGCAGCCAAAGGCCTGGAGATATTTTTCGTAGGAAAATCCCGGGGCAATGAAGTTGCACACGTCCACGAAACGTAAGCGTTCGCTCTCAATGCATGTCATGGCGTTGACTCTCTTGACGACAAATTTGAAATCGCATGATTTGAAATTTGAAATCGCATGATTTGAAATTTGAATTTGAAGAATTGAAAACCCTTCATGATGTTGACATCGTACTGCTGGGAATTAAAGCCGACAACCGGCATACACCAAATGTGATGGCCTAATTCTCTCCAATCCATTCAAATCCGCACGATTAGCGTAGGCCCCCTTGTCGGCAAAGGCACAATCGCTGAAAGGCTCCTCATGGTCCCGATACCGCTCTGCGGTCTCGGGCAGCCGACTTTTGATGATCTCGCTCAGGTGATCACAAACGCCCCGATGCACTCGTCGACGGTACCGTACCTCTTCGGACAAAGCATTTCGGCTTTGTCCGTGTCTGGCCGTGAATGTCAGCATTTGCGTTTGGTCGGATAGATTGTCTCTCGGCATGGATGACTCTATGTCCCAGGTGGCTCTGTACGGGTAGTAGATGAGGTCCGGATCGGACACGTATATTATTGCCAGTTCCCTTAGCTTAGTAAAGACAGTGGGTGGTGGTTTATATTCGCCTCTGGGAAACACAAAATGTGTGACATCTCCTACGTTGCAATTGTGACTGGCCAATTTGCTATAGCGAGCAAAGCACGCCTCGCAGGTCCCGCACTCAAATGCCCTGGCAAAGGCCTGTATGTTTATGAGATTAAAGTATTGTTTGTGCAAGTTAAGATACAAAGTCACACCGCTATATCCAACCTTTCTCCCCGATGACCACAAGGCAGAAGTGCCACCATCACGAGACAAGCTCATGACCGTTATGGGAACGTCAAGGCACTTTTCCATCACCAAAAGGTCAGAACATCCTACACCGGGAAACGCGTCCACTCCGTTGTCACTTCCCACAAACGACAGATAGCAGTTGAACAGCACCAGTGTATCGGTCTCGGACACCCACAGTCTTAAGCAGGAGCACTTGCAGACACCTTTGCAGAGGCATCGAGTCATGTGGAGAGACAGCTAAACAAACACAGTCTGTCGCGGTATGGTTCACCGGTGTTCCATCTGGTTATCATGGACAATACGTGCCTGTTGTTGAGAATGTAGGGTGGTAAGCGGACAGACGAACCATCTCCCACCATTGTTGTTCCAACCTTGCCCATTCCCAACAGCTTGTACATGTAGAACGTTACGTTTGTAACGAACCCTGGTCGCCAGGCAGTGTTGGGTCTTCTCATTGACACCCTCTCTCTCAGATCCATTTTGGCAAAGGCTGAGTAAAAGTCTTTCAAGTGCTGCGTGGAAGTTATCAAAACTGGGGAGGGAAACTGTGGCGTTGTTAGAAGAATGGAAATCCCTCAGCTCACCCATTGTTTTGTGACGCAGTATGGCACCCGCACTGCAATATATCTGTATCCTGCAATCCAACTCTTCCCATAGTGCTGCCAATAACTCCCACACTGGGGTCATAACCTACAGTACCATCCCCAACTCCTGTCCCACCGGACCACGTTCTGACATTCAGAACATCAACAACCTTTTGTCTCCTCAACCTAGTTTTCATAGCTCCCCACTACCTGTTCACAATATCATCCATTGCCGCCATTTTTGGCACCCCGGGGAAGAGGGCTGGAAGGGGTGCCCCGGGCCGTTGTTCGTCCCTCGGGGTAGACTTTTGGGGACATGTGGAAGGGGTCGCACACGACCGCCCGGTACGAACATGACCTCGGTGAAGGTGACGGTGACACTTGTAAGATATTTACCTCATCTCTCCAACGTCACTGACTTGTCGAACATCATCACACCATGTTTGCTCGCTGCCGGGCGCCTCCCGACACTGTGTGCTTCCAGAGCGTGATGCGCCCGTCCTCCACCGTTTCAAAAGCTGTGGAGCAAGCTGCGGGGTACCGATAGGCTAGTAACTGGTGTCTGGAGAGGTGTCCTCCACCCTTTGCATACGTCTTTGGACAGTGCATACACCCCAGGCGGAAAGTCTGTTGTGAAGGCTGTTCCATTTCACCAGTCCTCACCGTGTGCACCTGCACGGTGTGTCTTCTCAAGTTATCCATCCTGGTAAACACCCCATCACACACCCGACACTTGAATGACGTCGGGTGAACACTCAACTCAGGCGCGGTCAGCTCCTCTCTGCCGGGGAAATCTGTCAAACAAACTGGACACGTGAACCCACCTCACATGGCAGCCGCCTCCTGATGGGTGTGCACCTTATTTATGTGTCTTCTATAGTTTGTTCGTCTAGCAAAAGTTTCGCCACGCAAGACATACTTGAAACCTTCATCATCACCTTCAGTGGTAGTGGTGGTGGTCTCGGCTGCCTAAAATAAACAACAAATATCATTCCTACGATGCGGAAACGACTCCACCACCACCAGCAATACTCACCACCAAGGCATCGGATGACGGTGATGTCCCTCCTTTCCTCGGCGTCGGTTCCTCCATCATCTCCGTGTGCCTGCAACGAGAGAGAGGTCCTGGGTTAGCGTCTCGAGACAATGGCGCCCTGGGAAGGGGCGCCATTGTCTCAAAGGTGCCATTGCCCAGGGTGTCCCCCCAGCAGGGGGCACCCTGGGCCGTTATTTTTCCCTCGGGGTATAGATTTTTGGGGGCACATGAAAGGGCTCGCGTCGCTACCTTCCGGTACGAACGCGACCTCAGTGAAAGTGACAGTGACACTTGTAAGATATTTACCTCATCTTTCCATCATCACTGTCTCGTCGACCGTCATCAACCGCTTCTCCATCACTCGGACATTGTGTCCTTAAGGACGCTCTTTGCGCGGCGTAGTGGTCGTCGCCGCATTTACCGAAAGGCTTTATACGCCAAAGGGGTCGGTCGAGGCTAGTGTTATGCCCTCCTCGTGCCTATTGGTTGGTCAGTGGAATCAGAGGTGAAAGTTCAAATGTGAGTCGTGAGAAACAAGAGGTTGTTCGTAGTTTAGGTTTATCATTTTATTTTGTTAGAATGAGTTTACTACAATGAAAGTCACAAAAAAACATATAGTGATAGAAAAACGGATATGAGGGTTAGGTGTGAAAAGAAATGTACAACGAAGGATGCAAAAGGGTTCAGACGAACAAAAAAAACACACAAACGTCAAGCTTATAAATCATCTCGTGATAGAAAATATACAGATTAGAATTAGGTGTGCACAACTACGTGTAAACAGACGTGAAGGAGAGGTGATCGGGTTACGTGGGGAAAGTTCTAGGCTTCAAGCACCAATGTTGTCTTCATCATCCCCCATCCCACCTAACAAATCCCTTGCAACCGCATCGACAATCATCACGTCGTAGTAGGTTCTGTTACCCTTACTAACCCTTTTCCCTCTGTAAATCATCATTCCCGGAATGCTCTTCTTAGCCTGAGCGTACACTTTATCCGGAACAAAGACATCGCCCCTCTCAACCTGATCACTTACGTTCGTTTCGTACGCCATGACCGGGACAGCTTTCCTGCCAGCGGCAACGACTGTCCTAACCCCGCTAAAGACGAAAACAGTTCCCGCCTCAAACTGAAAGAGTTTTAATGTGGAAAGAGTCCATCAGCTGTTGCTCCGTTTTTTGTGGATGCTCCTGAGCCAAACGTTTCACAATCGTGTGGTTTAGCGGGCCATTGGTCGTCACCCGTTTCAAGTTGTGAAACTTGTGAGGTCTGCCACCATCGTGCGCTGACGGTAGGCTGGCCATCCCAATGTACACCATGATGCAGGGAAACTAGTCTTTTTTACTGGCATCCGGCATGACTAACTCGGGTGCCATCAGTTTGTAAGACTCCCTTTTGCCACCGCTTGTCTCTTTTGGCATGACGCAGTTCAATATGGTTACTTTTCCATAGGCCGAGTCTATCAGCTGACCATCGTACACTTCCATGACGGTATAGGCCTTCGTGTCACCCAGCGTCCTGTAATTGTCCAGAGCCCTCAGTTGTTCCTTCCTCATTTTGCTGAAAATAAAGCATGCCGTCAGCGATTGTAATGGTCGACAGTGTGACGGTGCGATCCGTCGGGGAGGGCTTCTGTAGTAGCCGCTAGCAATGGGACATCGTGACAAACCGGCACGTGCCGAACCCGCAATAAGATACTGTGAGAAAAGGACGTTATACATTCGTTGCGTATGTATCGCACCAACATCGAGGTTTGGGAAACAATATATTTTCTTACTCGTCGTGGTTCCACTTGTTCGAGATTTAAAAAACGTTGCCTCGTCATGGTCGGTGCATTCGATAAAGGTTTGATCCAATGTTTCTCACCTCGTTTTTGCGAGCAATTCTCCTCAGTTCCTCGAGCGAGTGCTCGTCTTCACTCTCCTCTCCACCAGCCATTTTGGGTGACGACGATGGTGCTGCCCTTCTCCTCTTCGTTGCCGGACCTTGGCCCTTGCCGACATCTCCCTCGGCGGCACCACCGGGCTGAGAGGAGCTGGTCTCCGCTTGCAAGCGTAAACCGTCACCACCATTCATCCCGGGTGTGATCTGCTGCGTGTCAGAGTCCAGAATCACGTCTGGAAACACGAGGAAAGGGATTTTGTCTCGTCCAGTTGTCTCTGCGTCATTTCTTCTCACGTCCGATATCATGTGATATCGAGATGTTCTGTCGCCGATTTTTTATAGAAAAACCCTCTGCGGTGCCATTGGTCAATGCGGGTGCATTTCGACCTATCACGGTGTGAGCGGGCCGATTTTTTACGTCAGGCAGTCGTGACATTGGTCCGTTGCCTCTCACTTCTCACGGGGAGCGGATGTTCCCGTCGTCGTCGATGTTTGGGGGTTCCTTTCGTTTTTTACTCGCTTTGAATGACTTTCCTGGTTGATTTCTTCGTCATGATGTCCTTTTGTTTTGTATGATATTTTTTTATCTCTTTATTTTACTGCCACGGTGTCCCTGCGTCTTTCATTTTTTTTCGTCGCGATGTCTTTTTTCAAGCTGTTCTCGCTATGCGGCGTTTTCCACGATGTCTTCGTGATGTATTTTTTGGGGTCGCCATGTCCTTATGTTTTCTTTTTTGTCACGATGTCCTTGTGGTGTCTTTTGGATGAACAGTCTGTAGCCTCTCTTAACGACCACTGTATTAAAAGACCACCTCCTGTAAACGACCACTGTGGTTCCTCCCAATTCATTTCAGATGATAATGCACCTGTATTAGGAGACCAACTCTCCTAACGGACAGCGACCACATGAAACTCCACTAAAATGGCATGCAATGCTTTCATTAAACGGCCACAACACTGAGAATATATATAACTCTAATCGCTGTATTGGC
>JAOQGN010063043.1:0-12501 GCA_027564295.1 Himantozoum antarcticum
AAGAGTTAGAGCTTTCCATTGATATACAGGAAGAAGCATTTATGAAAAGGTAAATACTAGTTATACTACTTGGAAAATCCCAAAAGCGGTCAGCTCCTGGGTGAAAATTGTGTACATGTATATGCAGTCAGTCTTGAAAGTGTTAATAAAATAAATATGTATAATTTCCAAAATAAAATAATAAGCGACCAAACGAATAAAATAAGCGATCACATTGAAATTGCAAATTAAATAAAAACTATTATACAGGACTGTACTAATCGTCTCTGACTTTCTTTTAAATTATAATTGTTAAATATTTAATACTTTGGAAATTGTAAATATTATTTTTATTATATTAAATATAAAATTCATTCTTAATAAAAATAAGTTCAAACTAAACTCCTCACTAAAACATTTAGTTCAAACTAAAATCCACACTATAAACCTATTAGTCTACATGTACATGGGCAGTATTATCTCGGAAATTCATCCAAAAGCTTACTCCACATTGAGCAAGGAGGAAACGGAAATAACAAACTGGGGCACAATGGCATGAGTGTGGCAAATTGAAAATGCTTCATAGGGTGATATTGTTGGTCTGTGATATAAACGTTGCTATTTCTTTAAGGTTTAGGGTTTTACATGTATTTCTTTAAGTATCTATTTCTTTAATTTGCTATGATTGTTCTATTTTGTATTATATTGTATATTTTATGTTCCTCTTGGTTATTTTATTCTGATGTGAACAAAAGTTAACCCCACACACATCAATATAACCTATAATATTACTGTAACATTTCAGATGGCTAATGTGAGTGAAGAGGCTAGAAATTCTCTCGATCTCTTAGATGCACATGAGAATACTGTATATGAATTAAAATGTAAGGTACTAGAGGTCAAGATTAACACCTTAGAGACTGAAGTAAAGTTAGCTCGGCTTAGTAAAGATGCTACAACCCACACTATTAAGCAAAGTGAGTGCAATTCTCAGTCTATACTCTATGTAAAGATGCTACAACCCATACTATTAAGTAAAGTGGGTGCAATTCTTAGTCTATACTTTATGTAAATATGCTAAAACCCACACTATTAAGCAAAGTGAGTGCAATTCTCAGCCTATGTGTTGGTCAATCAGTGTGTCCATGGGTCAGTCAGTTAATCAGCGAGTCAATCGGTGAGTCAGTGACATTTATTTATTCCATCCTCAACTCTAACTTCATAACTTAATATAAATGTAGTCTTATCACTGGCATATATTAATTGTCCATAGACGTCCATAAATGGACCCCCGGGAGCGAAAGAGTCAAGTGGTGATTCAAGTGGTGATTTCTTTGGAAAGAAAACTTCAAGGTCGTGAGTGACAACCAAGTAAATTATTTGTAGACCACTTGTCTCCTTTCTCTGCTTTCAGTGTAAGCTAATAGTTTGGTATTCATTCTACACACATCCTTTTAAAATCTCTACATTCACTAGTTGAGCAGTGCATTGTACACTTGCATGTCGATAGCCAGTAGGTTATATCAAAATAAGTGTTAAAGAGGAGGGGAGTGAGAGGGAGGGAGGGAGAGATTAAGTTGGAAAGGTAGGGATTTCACCAATAAAAAGTCAAAAGATTTCTCTACAAGGTAAGACCACACACGACGTCTCATGGTGTCGGGGCTCTTATATACTACGTCCCTGCTTATACTCGGTAGTTACCGAGTTCATTACTAAATGTAGCTAAACAATATCATTGTAATTGTCTGCTCTTGGATGGTGCTAAAGATCAGACGACTCCTTATTTATTAAATGTTTCCTATAATAATTATAGTCTAGTTGCTCATCATCAGTTCCCAAACTCTTAACCGATGTGAATTTAGAATTTAGAGTATGGACTAGCCATGGGTATGGACTAGCAATGGGTAATCTGTCCCTTTTATTACTAAACGACTGCAGATATGACCTTGAGAATGTTCAACTGATATCCATGGCAAATAATCTGCCCACAACTGTAAGATTACCCTACAGAACATAGATTAACATTAGCGGCAACTTCAACTACATTAAATATATTTTATCACTAATTTATCCATCAAGCTGGTTAGGAATCTTTATGCAAGACAACAGACTATCGCCGTAGAAATCAAGCATACACACTGCAATATTGCTATATAAAATTAAATTAAATAAAAACTTTTTGTCATTTAAAGTGAATTATTATATCCAAATACTGCATACTTACATGAGGCAGTGCAATACTGTGTTAGTAATATTGGCTGTTACCTGAGCTAGTCGAGGGAAACCCAACTGGCCTTCAGTATTTTAGCTGCTGATCAAAACACACGGAGCAACCTTAGGGTTAAGAATCTTACCCAAGGATTCTTAGTAGAGAAATTTTCACCACAGATATTTTGATATATGTGCTCGTGTATACAATTAGTTATTATAGTGGAAATCTGCTAGGAACTGCAGGTGGCAGGTGTAGCCTATTTAGCTACTTACATACAGAGAAACTACTGTGAGCTTTGAACCACTAACCATTTGATCACTATTCAACACTCGACCACTAAGCCACCATGCTCAACCACTAGCCACCCTGCTCTACCACTGAGCCACCCTGCTCAACCACAAGCCCCCTGCTCTACCACTTAGCCACCCTGCTCAACCACTGAGCCACCCTGCTCAACCACTAAGCCACCCTGCTCAACCACTAGTCACCAACCACCGAGCCACCCTGCTCAACCACTGAGCCACCCTACTCTACCACTTGGCCACCCTGCTCTACCACTGAGCCACCCTGCTCTACCACTGAGCCACCCTGCTCTACCACTGAGCCACCCTGCTCACACGAATGAATGCGGTTTATTACCACATCGTACCTTGAAGACATCATAAGTATCGCTAAACGGTTAATACTGTAGTTTAATTTTTTGCATGTAATAATTTGGCATAAAATAAGACTTACCCATGAGCCCAATTCTCCCTCCAATGGCTATCTCATTCATGGCAGGACTTTGCAGGACGTGTATTCCAGGGCTTACTACAGGATGGAATGTTCTTCGGCAGGGATGAGGTGGCGGGGGGGTGTAGAGGGAGGTAAATTATAGGAAAGACATTGTTAACTTCCTCTGTTTCTCTCTCTTCTTCATCTCACGAGATATAGTGAATTAGTTGAAACAGGCAGAAATAGTTGTAGGGGTGTCTCTATCTTCTGGTGGGTGTCCGGCCTCTCCAAAGATATCACTTGTTCCATAATTATGATATATTTTCTAGACATATACACTCATCATATTTATGTCCACGGCTAAAATAAAATATAATGATGATGATGATGACGATGATGCTGATGATGATTAAGTGCAAATAGAATGATGTGATTAGATTAGATTTTATATTAGATTAGATTTATTTAAAACTGCTCATGTTACACCATGATTTTCAGTAGAATTAGCTAGAAACAGAAATAAAATCACCATGAGTGGCACAATGAAAATATAAAACTCAAGCATTATAAAATAGATAAAAAGTTATCTGTCATCTGATACTATAATCATAATATGTATTACAATAAACATCGAAAAGAAATACATTTCTGGCCAGCACATGTTTTGGCCTTTGGTTTTATATAATGGCCTTATGAATTTACTACTAAGCAGTTGTTAATGTTTAGACTGGTTCTTTTAGCTTTTATATCTGACATTAGTTTGTACAGTCTTTGTTGGCAGATAGTCGATGTGTCGTTGTACATATCTTCCTAGATTTTTGGCAATACGTATACATTTTTGTAGTTTGGATTTATTATGGCTAATTATGCAGTATAGGATTAGCGGGTTACTGTGATGCTATGTGGTACAGTTTGTAGACACCCCGCAGCTCTAGTAGATTGTTATGTCACCACAGCTAAACTTTACTGCTACCACTGGTGCAATTTCTTTGGTATTTGTTTCTAAGAGACTCCAAGGAAACCCCAAACCCCCGTCTCCTTAACACTAATACCAAAGAGATTGCACCGCTACCGCTAGATGACCGTTTACAACAAATAATAAAATTATGGTTTCATGATTTTTGAGTATGAAATGGAGCTGGGTGGGTTGGGTGATGGGCATTGCTCCTTAGCAATAATGCACAAATTGACCATTCCAAGATTTGACATTTACAAAATTATTACAGAGTTATTTTAGATACAATTCAACGGGCAGTTGTTGCCTGCACGCACTACCATGATACACCATACAGTGCTTACACTAATATACACTCGGCCTGTCAACTGTCACAGAGCCAGGTCTAACTACTTGCAGCCAATACTGCATAGGTTCTATATAATTATAAAGGACTTAGTTAACCCGTCTAGCTCACTTGCCATGCTGGTCAAACTGGAATGACGTAAGTTATCCGCAGAGGACATGGGTTCGAGTCTCGCCTACAGCCTGGAGATCTTTTTCTTGTAGAAGATTTTTTACTCTGTCTATCTTATACTCTTATTCTACTTTTACTCAGTACCTATGCCTATGCCTATGCTCAGTCGTAGGTTAACACATAATGTCCAGCGAGTTTCCTTAGATTAGCATGTTGTTACCAACTCTCACAATATGCCGGGCCAGCAGCTATTTTTATCTATGATATCTATTATAGATATCATAGACTAAGTGCCCTGTACTGCCTACATACCTAGTACCTAGTACTGTACATACCTAGTATATACACGTATTGCAGATATCTACACTCTATGTTGCAGTTGATAACAGAGATGAGTTTTATGACACTGTTGAGGATGAGACAGAGTTAGATCAGATAGATGCTGACAATCAGCAAGGGGGACAAACCTCAAACTTGAAACAGGAAATGGCAACTCTGACAACTAAAATTACAAGGCTGTCTAAAAAGAAGGCACAGCTTAGGAATCAGATGGTAACCATAGTATACAACTATGCTACATGTAGTATACAACTATACTACATGTAGTATTTTCATTTCGTTTGATAGAGATGTGTGAATGCATTGTAATGACAGCCCATAAATGATGCAACAACGCTGCATCTATTTCTACAGGTATAATAATTATATGCAACGCATATGTACACCAGAGTGCATAGAAAGTTAGAGACTACTGAAAATGGACACTTTGCCGGTTTTGCAGTAATTTTCCAGAGTTATCCCGTCTCCGAACTAATGCATGTCATAAGACAACTCCCACAATATATAGAATACTCAAAACTGTGAGACATACAAAGGTGGAATACTCAAATGCAGGCTTAAATAATATGGTCGATGGGCTTTCTGTACTGTATTCCTATGCTTCTGTACTTTATTCCTATGCTTCTGTACTGTATTCCTATGCTTCTGTACTGTATTCCTATGCTTCTGTACTGTATTCCTATGCCTAGGTCTCTATATTACATACTAGTCAGAGGGCTTAAGCGTTGGGAAACCGTACAGAGGGTCTAGCCCTCATATTATGTGCCTCTTAAGGAGCTTAGCCTGTCTCTAACTCTGTTTTGATCAAGACTAGCAAATTCATTAAGAGTTATCCAACACCGGCAGACGCGGCAAAGTATAACTCTAGAGCATAATATGAGTATGCCAGCTTTAGCAACTAAATATCGGCAATGTAATGCATTATAATGATGTATTACAAAGAGCTACCAAGCAGCCCCTCCTCCTCATCATAATTTGGCTACATCTAGTCTGAACCTACAGATTAAAATTGATTCTAACTAGTTTCTAAATTCTAGAACTTTGCATCTCAAATTATTTTGACCCTCACACATTTGTAATGTTATGATGTGAGGAACTGAATACCGGTATATATGAGTATGTGTTGTGTGCTGGCATGGATTAGAGGTATTAATATGTCAGTGGTAATGCAGTTCAGACATCAACAAGGCTTGCTACTGAAGTAATATTACATTTTGTTGTGTGTAAGCTATGCATTCTAATTAAATATACTCATTCTTCCATATTTAGACAGAAATGGGTTTAGCCAGGGAGGCCAAAGAAAGAGAGAAAGTACGGAAGCTCCAAGAGGAGGACAGACATCATTTGATACAGAAGGTTAGATAGTGAGCTAATACATTAGTAGGCACCACCTAATTACCTAATTAGCTTGCTTTGAGTTTGGGGTACTGATACGGGTGGGAACATGGCTCTGTTATCATGGGAACACAGCTTCATGTTTTGCTTTCTTATTCTAGAAACCTGATGATCTTGAAATTCATCATTTCTGTACATAACTCCAAACACAAGCTTCCCATGGTTATTTCATTTATTTTTCTGCTGCAGCTTTCATCACCTAATTTAGACTCGTCTGCTCAATGTGTATGGTTACCCACTCCCTCGTTCTGATCATGATATGTAATGGTAATTCAATTCAATTGTTATCTATCACATTCGCATCCGGTGGGAAGTGGTTAGCAACCATGCAACATTTTATCTACACGTATTTTAGTGCAATCAATGCTTTTTACAATAACTGCAACCATCTGATGACATCACTGCTTTCTGTGAGCTTAGACTACATTTTTAGCCTGCAAAGTTTCAAATTATAGTGGATTTTATCATAATTTTTTTCCGATTTCCAATCAACCATATTATCGGCGCTTTGTATCTGATTTATTGATTTATTGATATCTACATTCGTAGTTTCTACATCCGTACTTCATTTAAACGGTGCAAGAATGTTCCACGACAATTGTATGCAAAATAAATACGCATTATCCGCAGGAGACAAGCTTTTTGAGAGAGTCACCTTACTGTTGCCTCTGCGGAAAACCAGATAAATATCAAAGGATTGATGCATGCGCATATCTGACAGTAATATGTAGACAAGAAGGGCAGACAATTATTGTTCATTTTGGCGAAAGCTAACTTGAAACATGCGGGAATTGTACAGTTTTTAAAAATGGGTATTTAAAGCAATGGAAATGTATTCTCACACTCATTCAATGCGAATTCACAAAGAGGACGTTGCTAAAATTACCCACCCACCATCCCCTGGAACCAATGCGATTCTGGCGCTCTACCCGGGTATAGCGCCACAGGTAGATTCAATAATTATATTAAGCATATGGGGTCGTTGGTTCCCCTTAAGACGATAATCAGAAATAGGATTATCAATACATACTAAGTATACAACATATTGGCACATCATAATTATTATCATCATTAATTATAATGTGCTATAATTATGTTATTAATAAATTATTGTTATACAGGAAATTGTACTGTGGACCACATAAACTCAAGCAGATAATATAAATATAATATATAATATAATATAAATAATAATATATTTTTTTAGGTCATTAGCAATTAGATGATATTTTGTAAAATGTCATCTACATTGAATTCAATCAGACTAGGTTAGCTGCCTTTGGCAAGATTGTATCTCAAGTATCATAAAGTCATGGTAGCCATGTGAATATTCTAACCTAAAACCTCCTTTTAGAGACTGAAATTGGCATGTCTGTAGAGACTGAACTTGGCCATGTCTGTAGAGACTCAAGTTGGCCATGTCTGTAGAGACTCAAGTTGGCATGTCTGTAGAGACTCAAGTTGGCCATGTCTGTAGAGACTTAAGTTGGCCATTTCTGTAGAGACTCGAGTTGACCAAGTCTGTAGAGACCGAAGTTGGCCATGTCTGTATCAGTTGGCATGTCTGTATCAATATTAAAGTGTTTACATTTCATAGAAACAGCTAAATATTATTCGATGGCTCAGATTATGGAGAAAATTCTGGCAATTATTCACTGGAACTGCTCATCCTGTGTATGCTTTTCAGCAGTTCCTTACAATATAACTATACTTAGTTAATGCTGTAAATCAAACAGCTGAGGTCTGGTGTGACTATGAAGCAGTCTAAACTACATACAAAGTAGCTCCTGAGCATGAGATCAAACGGAGACCTTTGGATCAATGGCTATGCTTGCTTATGACCTTTGTCCAATAGAAGGGACTTTCCTGAGTGAAAAGTTTCTATTTTCCAAAATTATATTTGCTATTTTGGCTTTAGTGGAATTGTTTTGACTATGATTAGTTAAAGCACTCACTCTTTGAATGTAAGCAAACCTTGGTTAATGATGACTTTATAAATACTTTCATGATTATCGGACTTCAATTGGTGGGTTATTGTCAAAACATCTCACAAAAACGGAGCAAAGGTTGAACCTTCTGGTTTGTTACTAAAGGATTTTACTGGGCAAAGAAGCCAAAACAATCTGTTCTTTACATTGACCTAGCTGCCTAGGTCCAATAATCAATACAGTGATAATATTACATACCCAATTACTCCATTCCAAGAGTTGTTCTGTGTATGCTTTAATCCACGCCCTCTGCAACTTATCTACGTCATGTCATTGGGGAGGGGGCATTGGTACCCTTTAGCTTTAGTTGTATTATCCAGGGTCTCTCTCTCTCTGTGTCTGCTGTTATATGTGCATCCATTTCTGTTGCTAGTGACAGAAGCGGGACTAAATAGTCAATGGTTATGTGCAGCCAAACTCTACTTGCTGTTGATACCCCAATGAATAATGTTGTGGCGTGTAGAGCAATGTGATGACATCACTGCTTCATGCTATGCATTGGTAAATAGATGGAATTATTCGATGCATTGCCCATGCATTCTGGAATTCCATCTATTGAAATACATTATTAATAATATTATTGGCCTTTGACCTATTTCAATATTTATAATTTTAACATAATTTTATTGCCAGATTAGCCTCCCATTTTTGTCTCCTTCAACAAACCAAGGCTGAGCTTGTTTTGATAGAAAGCAGAGAAGGCCAATTAATTAATCATCATTGTTGATATAATTTGTTATAATTACTAGACTGGTAATGTAGCCACTATTGTTATTCAAAATGTTAAAATATATTTGAAAATTAAATATGTAGTTCGTAAATGTGCATACACGTATATTATTATACTGAAATGTATCATTTCAGCTTGGCACAGTTCCAAGAATTGAGTATGGGGTGGTTGCTGGACGCGCCTTATCATACTAAGTAAACCCGGTCTGGCTATTCTTCTAGAACTCTGACCATTTTGAAAATGTTTTGAAATCCTATCTTGGGGCCATTATCTAATCCATATATTGGCAATCAATGTGCATGAACTCCGAAACTGCTACAAAAGACAGCAATGTCATGTTTTGAGAGAAGTTGTCTCCCCAATTTAGTAGCATTGCAGGAGGCAATAATTCCCGCATTCGGATTATAAAATGAATTCACTGAATAATATATATTTTATGGTGTGAATTAATTAATCGTTATTTCCAACGTATCAGCTCCCTTTTACATTGGTGTAATAATTTCCAAAATTTGTAACTATCTGCTTATATTCAAATACAATAACAGACCCTTATAGTATTTATTTTTCCTGCTTTTTCTATTTTATTTGAATGAATCTCTTTAATCAGATGTAACCTTTCTTTATTATAAACAGAAACATGTAACAGAGTGATATAAAACACTCTAGTGATGGTAGCCTTGGATTAAGATTATATAATTGAGATTCGGTTCACAATTAGCCACAAAAAGCGATATACTGATAATATAATTATTTATCACATTATGGCAGCCTGTCAGCCCTTGTTATCTGTCACCCATGCAAAAACTGTAATAATATTATGTTATTATTATGATTTTTAGTAAATTTCAATTTTGTTATTATTATTTTGGTATTTAAATATATATTTATATGGTACATGTATAATTATATTATTACGATATACATTATTATGTCATTTTATTGTTGTCTACAGAAAAGAGATGATCAAACCGCCGACAAAGCCCGTAAACAGAAATTCCACGATGAAGAAAGAAAGAAAGCTGTAATGAGAATCAAAAGGTTTAAAAAGGTGAATTGTCAGTCACTGACATAGAAATAGATATAGGCATAGAGATAGAAATAGAAATAGATATATAGAATGCTAGAAATGTGAAGAGATATAGCGTTTCTGGCAAATAATGGAAACTCGCACTCACTTCTGGACATAACGCTCATATCACTTTAGAGAGCAGCTCTCAGCACACCGATTTCACACCTACCAATCTATTTATAGCCTAATTTCCTAGACAAATTTACCCCTCCAGTAAATGTGGTATAAGAAATTAAACTATTTTACATTGTTAAGGTTTGGGCAAGGCCATTGAACTCCAAAGTCTCATACCGAGAATATCAGACATCCTATATAAACAATTTTAGGCACTTGAAAACGAGACGTATTATATTTGCCCAGTGGCTTTTCAACAAAACATTATGTTTGTATCCTCTGTCGGAAAGCAGCCGCAAAATTTCACAAATATTTCCTTATTCTATGCTTTCAAGCACGCTATATTGTTCATGTCATGCCTGCTGCCTTCGTATCAGATTATGTAAGGGAATATAGCTGAACTATATGTAATGATGAAATTAATATTATAACATTGACTTGTTTGGTACCTGCACAATCAGATCGTCTTTTATTTGAGGATAATGTACACAATCAGGTCAGTGGTGATACTTTGGCACAAGGAATAGCTAAAAAACTTAAATGCTTTTGTTGATAAGGAACTTGGCAAAGTACCCACACCTCTTTTCAAGTACCGAATATTACCATATTATTATGATGTCCTCATCTTCTTTTCTCTGTAAGGGACTTTAGAGATCAATGAGTTAGGCTATCGTACTTGTGTGAAGGATTTGGTTCAAGTAGCATTGGTAACTGAGCAAGTTGTATCAGCATGAGTTGACAACAGAACACATGGTTGGCCAAATGCAACTGTGGGATTTAGCCAGCAATTCATCTCGTCCATTCCTTACTTCATAGTCAATGATCACTCATATTTGCTGCATGATGCTGGGCTATTTGCTGCATGATGCTGGGCTATTTGCTGCATGATGCTGGGCTATTTGCTGCATGATGCTGGGCTATTTAGGGGTTCAAACAAAGTTCAATGCAAAAGGAGTTCATATCAAAATTGCTGCCTTTTCTCGCTTGGTAGAGCTGATGTGTTTATTACTGTAATGGGCTAAATATGTGGGTAACACTAGGCTGTGTTCTAGGACTGCCATCTAGGATAGACGACCCTGGTAAATCCTCATCTGATGCCATGTTAGCGGGACTACCAATGCCCTGTCCAGTATGCTCACATATACACAGTGAACCCTGGGCTAAGGAGAAGTTTCTACTCAATGCTGGCAATGATACACAAGCCAAGCATCATAATATGATCAAGTAGTAAATATGAGCTGGCGTTGTGATGCCCTTATACGGTTGACTAGAGCTAACTCGGTTGGCCTGCATGCAGTATGCATATCTTGCAGTAATAAATAATTATTGCTATAATATTGTGTTTTATGTGTTGTTAATTTTTAAATTGTTCTGCGAATTAATAATGTAAATTGAAAATTGGATAATGAGCCAAGGTACGTTTTCTGTAGTTGCAGATTATTTTGGCCTAGCTTGGGTTTCTAAATGGATTTGAATTCTTCTTTATGCAGATTGTAATTTGCTATTCTTCAACAACACAACTTTATTGTTTGAAATTGTCTGGCCCTGTACTTGCCACATTTCCTAAGCTAGACTTCTTGTACTGCCAGAAATAGAATGGAATATACCACAGAATATACCATGGCATGTAACATAGAATGCAACACAGAATATATAACATTTGGCCAGCTCATCAGATTACCAACACGGAAATGTTTGCCTATTTCGTCATCAAATATTCTATTGATATTATTTTAGAAAGCTAAGCATCAGCCTGCTGCCACACTCCTAGATGTAACTGGAGATGAAAGCTCGGAGCTGGATGTAGCATCGGCAGTAATTCGTAACTCCTTGGCTAGCTCTCACCTTCCCTCAGCTCCATCCGCCATACCATCGGCACTCGGCTTTGTACCTAGCAATACCCTACCACCACCAGGCATCCCTCCACCACCATCCGGCATACCTCCGCCACCATCCGGCATACCTCCACCACCTCCTCCCAGTATCCCACCACCACCACTTGGTATACCACCACCACCGCCCCCTCCTCCACCACCCATGGCCCCATCTCAAGGTGTACAACAAACTCCAATGCTGAGTAGCATGATTTCAACACGCACTCTAACTGCTATAACATTGAAGCCTCGGACCCCTATTAGCGCAGAGACAGGGAAAGGGGGTGGGAAGGCTGACGCTATGCAAGATATGCTGTCCAGGATTAAACAAGGAGTAAGTTTGAAGCGTGTGACTACCGAGAGAAAGGCTTTGAGCGAGGGCCAGGAACCCGACTTTCAGTCAGCTTTGCAAGCAAGGTTTAAGAAGATGAATATAGTGGCCAATGATGACTCGGACGATTCCGATGTTGAGCAAGGGGAGTGGTGACAACACTTGTTGATAATGCCACCACGTCAGTGGGTACTCGGGCTCTGCTTGCTAACCTTACTTTCTAGGCCTCGTCAGGGTGAGGATACTAAGCGTGCTTGCAGCATGCAGGCTTGCAGCATGCAGGCTTGCAGCATGCAGGCTTGCAGCATGCAGGCTTGCAGCATGCAGGCTTGCAGCATGCAGGC
>JAOQGN010063154.1:0-12500 GCA_027564295.1 Himantozoum antarcticum
ATATGCAATAATTCTTTGTTTTTCAACCTGTTTTAACTTATCGGACTCCCCTAAGGTGGGGTTTGGGGTTTGGGGACTAATACGGGTGTGACTAATACGCCATTATGACACAGTTGTCAGACTTTATTACAAGTGAGGCATTTTCTGAGTATTAGAGTGACTAATACGCAATTGGTGTGTGGCAGCAAGTATCCTTGGGGCCCTAGCTAGTTCCTTGGAGCAGCCCTTTAGCTGGAGGTTCTAAGCATCCCCTTTTCTAGCTCCATTCAGCGAAACTCTGTCCACCATTTCAGAAATTTCCCAGATGCATTCAGCAGTAAATATAAACATATGACAATGGGAACATAACATGAACATACATGCATACAACTCTATAACATAGCTAGCACCACAAAGACAGGAAAGTAAGTTTGGGGAGATGGTGGATAAATTTTGCTACTTTTCAGTTTGAGAAATATTAAAGGAAATAACTATTGCGAGATGCACGCATGATAGTCCAACTGCTTACCCGGATGTCGAGGGGCCGGGTATTCCAGCCGGAAGCATACTTCATGTGGGAACGATTACTAGTAGTGCACGTTAATTAATTGGTAAGACAACTCTGATGTTTGTTGAAAATATGTTTTATTTTATAATTATCATAATACAACAATTTTAACAAAAACCTAAGTTACTAAAAGTGTTTGAAACATTTCCATTTTTATTCTTCAACCTGCTTTAACTTCGGGACCCCCCTAAGGTGGGGGTGACTAATACGTCATTCTGACGAGATTTCAGTCTTTATTACAAGTGGGAATTTTCTCAGTATTATTTCTCACTAATACACAAGTGGTGTGTAGCAGCAAATATTTTTGGGGCCGTAGCTAATTCCTTGGAGCAGCCCTTTAACTGGAGGCACTAAATATCCCGTGTTTAGCTCCATTTGGAGAAATTCTGTCCACCAAAGGTCCTCCACTGATCAGTTACAAAGGCTGTATCTCGAATAGTCACCATTGTGGCATCCGACGAATGTTTGAATGACTTGAAGGTCAGTTCACACCTTCTTTTCCTTTTGGAGATATTGAAACTTGATCTTTTCAGGCAGTGGCCATTCCCAGTGCAGTATTCTGATGGTCTCAGAAATCCAAAGAATCCTAGCATCATCATCCCTCTAAACTGTACACTCTGTCTCTCTCCTAACACATGTGAGGCTGGATTCAATCTTTTGAGCTGGCTGAGAGTCAACCGTTGCCCTGAGTCGACCTGGTTGTTGGGAATTGCCCTGAGGCAGGCTGACGTTTGAGACCTTTTAACATCAATTTGTTCCGCTCCGTCTCAAAAGTAATAAGCCGATTGTTTCGTCTGTATAGGTGCTTCAAAGCTGACAGAAGCGACAGCACAGTGCTGTAAGCCATATTTTCTTGACTGAGGCTTTCCACCCACAGCTGCACTGTCTTAGCCACCTTATCATTGAATGGGCCATGACCCGAGGTTTGGCAGAATCTCATGAACTTGTCTTCATATCTTTGTACGCTTTGGAAGATGCGCTAGTGAGTGAACTGCTAAGAAGCTTTTCCGCCTCCTCTGTCAGATCTACAATTACATATAAAACAAAGACAATGCCATTCTAAATAGAAACAGTCGTATTGCCTACCCTAGCAACAGCCTTACAGTAAGGGGCGACTAATACGCCATTGTAGTATCGGCCCTTACTAGTACATGGTCATCCTCAGATTTTAGTTACTGGTTGACTTTTTACCTCAATCAACCCAGAGTCACCAGGTAATAGAAAAGTGAGAGCGTTTCCAGGACAACAGTCCATATCTCTGAACAATAATCAGATTTGTTGAACCCTGATGCGTGATAGGAGGTCAGGACGAACGTTCTCCGTCCCAGACATGTGCCTAGCCACTCTTTTCAAGTTATTTGACAGACACAAACGTGCAATAGGGCGCAATATACCCTTAGTTTCTTGTCCCTGCTGTCTAATTTGTTGAGCACTGTTTCCAGTGCCTCGTTGTCTGTGCAAACATCTGTAGATGTGCCATGTGCTCTGCTACCAATATGAGAAGGGCCACAAAGGTCGGGTAGAGATCTAGCACAACGATGTTGCAATCTTTCCAACTTTCACTGGTCCATAGACCATAGAACCATTGTTTGCCACAGATACCTCCGTAGACAATCAAAGTAGATGAATCTGTTATAATAGGCAGCAGGAATGATGGGATGTCCATCAGCATCTGAAATTGTCTGTTGGAGACATTTCCTAGCAAGAACTCAAGCCAGGCGGCCAAGTGTTTATGCACTCCTCCTCCGATCTCCATTCTCTTGTGCCATTGTGGAGACAATGTTCCACATATAGAGTAATGTATACGACCTCTATATATACTCTGCCTGCAGCAATCTCCTGTGATAGATGAATCAGGAACCCCGCTACCTTCTGCCATTACCTCACTTTGGGGGCTGTTGTCTGCAGAAATTGCGCAAATAGTTCCCGATGTTTGGTAACCTTTTCTGGAGGAATATAGAAAAACATATTTTTTGAGTCCACCCCAAATCCCAAGAATATAATGGATGTGATAGCCCGCACAGCATTGTGATTCACTATGGGCACGCCAATCTCAGCACACAGGTTTTCAAAAGCTTTTAAAGCTGCATGAACCTGCAGTTCTCCTCTGAGTCGGCTACGAAGAGAAAGTCGTCTAGGTAATTGAACACCGTAGCATGGCCCTTGAACCTCTTCTTTATAAAACATCCACTTGATGCCATCACAGATCCTCTCGAATAGTTGACGGCTGCCAGCTGCTACCCATTGGCAACATCCGGCCTGTATATACATCTTCTCCTAGTTGTATACCTAAAAATTCCCAATCTGCTTTCCTAATATTACTATTACTAGGGACTATTCTGGATGCATCCGATAGATCTACCTTTGCCAGATAAGCTACTCCTGGTTGGTAATTCGTCCGAATAAATATCCCTACATCGGTTAGAGCACAGTGCTTAACAGGCTTACATTATTCGCAAATGTTGTCATTGACTGAGCTTCCAACAGGATGGGACAGGTCAAAAATCAGCCCTAGCTTGATACTACTTGGCTTTGGGATAACGCTGAGTGGTGAAATCCTTAATCCTGTAATTGGTGGCCTTCTGAATGGTCCCACTATGCACCATTTCTTTACTTCATCTTGGACCTTCTGATGCAAGTTCTGGGAGACCGGACGTGGTCTAGACTGTGTCAATGTCAATTTGTGGTCAGAGTGGACTCCTAGTGAAGCCTAGTGTGAATCCTTCCACAGTATAGTCTGGTAGGTGGTAACCTCCTACTGTTCGCTTAATGGCCTCTAGATTGACCGGTGTCCACACCCTAACCGACATGTAGTCATCTACATAGCAAACGAGCATAACCTAAAAAGGGTACATTTACAACAAAACCCTGCAACTAAATAACATAGTTGCAGTCATCTATCTAACCTACAAAGAGCATAACCTAACAAGGGCGCCTAAACAAGCTAATGGAGACAACAATAACCTAGTTGAGAGTAGCAGGATGGTGGTGGTGGTGACTAATATGCATTTGCCTCTTATGAGGTATCAAAATTGCATGTTGGGGGAATGATCTTTTCTTGCACCTGTGCAGTGGGTGATCAGCACTGAGGGACTGCTGATACTTGTGTGGGTACTTGCAGCTCGGGAATTTGCGACCTGCTGCTGAACTGAACTTGAAACATGTCTTAATTGACCTGTCAACGTCCCTACTATTAAATTTTCTTCTTGGCATGTCCGTCTTAGGGACAACTCCTGCCATTATCTCAGCAGCTAGTTTGGCCATGTACTCCCCCACGAAATGGCTTATGTTGAGCTTTTGCTCTCCTAAATTTACAGTCGTACTAGACTCCACCTTTCCCTTGCACATGGAGACATTTCACCAATTTGCACATGCCGCCCAGGCCCAGACCTCCTGCCGGGAAAAATTCCTTTCTAATGCACATAAATATGAAGTAAGCCTTGAGCGAGTGATAGAAGTGGACATTTTCCATGTCCTCTACCTCCTCGAACATGCCTAATTCCCAATGGTAAACTTTTTTCTGTTATTTCACCCGTCTCGGCAGTGGGAGTAAATTTTTGAATGGCACAAAATCACCTTTTCGTATTTCCTTCTAGTCTTGTCATCAACAGGACGCGTCCTTGGGACTGCTGGCGTGGTACTTGGCATCCAATGCACAGGCATGTGGTCATTCTCCGAGGATTCTAAGGAATCGCCGGCTTCCAACTGATCATCGGACGACTCCTCTGGAGGTGGTGACCTCTTGCGCGGGCCTTGGGTGGCCTTCCCTCTTGCCGGCGACTAATGCACCTTTAGCCATTGTAGCTGGTGAACTGTGCTTTCCGGCGATTAAACACCTTTCCCCAGTACCCTCCTCTTCACTGCTTTTACATGGCATCCACTCACTCTCTTTCCCTTTCTGGTAGAGGGTTCCTCTCCCTGCAATAGAAGCAATCCATGTCAGTACTTTTCTGATTGTTTCGGGCTTTTTGTTGAGCACATGGCGTGGGTCATGCTCCGGTATGTATTCCCATATCGCATCCCTACCTACTCCTGAACATTACTGGCAATCCTAGAGAATCCTATTTTTGTTACCTAACCCATATACCTTATTTTAGTACAATCAGTCATGCAATCAGTGTTATTTTATTAAAATTATATTTTTATTTTGCTATGCATTGTACAGAATCTTCATAAATTGTACAGATACAATTGTCGTAGATCATTGAAAGTCAAACTTCATGCAGAGTGAGTAAGCCCCGTAGGGCATGCAGGTGACTAATGCGCCATTGGCTTTAAACATCAAATTGTTGCCTCGCTACCACTGCAAGTGATGAATTTTCCACACGATGGCTGCTGTTAAGTAGACTCCGGCTCTCTGGTAGCCTCGCACCATCAGAGGTACGTCATCAGATGTTGTCCAGGGTTGATAACGATCCCATCTCCAGAAAGTAATCGGTGGGTCAACGTAGTACCTTGCGTGTGATCTCTATGAAAGTTGCCTGGCCCTGTAACTGAGGGTGGTGTCCCACCTCGGCCATATCGATGGAATGATCGATTATGTCTACAGATGAGAATTCCAACAATTCCTGTGTCAAACTTGGCAATCTTCCAAGTATAAGTTCGATTGAGGCACCATCAGCTAGCTTGTTACCCCCTGCCATCAGTGTAACAATTTTGTGACCTTTCGCGCTTTCAATGTTCTGATCCGCAAATTAGAGTCCAGCATTACCCCTGTAGAGCCATTCTGTCCTCACTTGTTGCAAGCGATCTTCGCATCTCCGATGGCATTCTCTCATCCTGCGCACAAGTGAATCTCCAGTCATGAGCATTGATGAGTCCTCCAATATCAATGAAGATATATTTTGATATACCAAGAAACTTCTCAATTCCCGCTCCCCTGTTTGAGTTCATTGATTTGATTTTACTTGTTGTTTTTAGTGACTAACTGTTTAACCAAACTAATTAGGTGGCAAGGGACATACCAGGCCAGCAGCTTTGTTTATCCCAATTTAAACTGTGTGGGAAGTCAGTGTGGTATTGGAAATATATCTATATGTACCGGTGGTAACAGTCACCCTGTGGGGACACAAGGGGTTTTAATGTTTTTACTTGCTATTGGTGTGTTAATATTGTTACCTGGTGTCCGGTCCAGCCGCTGCTCAGGATAGGCCATCACCGCTTGCAAAGGTGCTTCCCAGTGTATGTACAAACCGACCATCCCACCAGTTGAACAAAAAGCCCAAAACTGCATAGCATAAATAAACAAAGTGGCAATGTACATGCCTAACATGGGAGACACAAAACTGGAGGCCTGGCATTGGCAGCAGCCCAGCACAGTACAGTGCTACCAACTGCATGAGGTGGTTTATTTGACTAATATGCGATTAATAGTGAATATAGTACAATATTCTCCGCTGCTTGGGCAGAACCAGTGGATAGGGCCGGTCAAGACATGGTGGGCATAGCACTTGCCCCCTTTCCATTTGGCAGTAGATACTCATTTATCCAAATACATGGACATTTGTCTACATTGACATGGTATACTTTCAAATCCGACAAGTCTGGCAGAAAGATTTCACCTAGTGGCTCAGCCACAATATTTTTTTTTACATTGCATATATACATGGTTGAGACCATACCATCCAATGTAGTTTTTAGCCACTTTCCCATCTAAGCTTTGGTCTCATTTATCCGCCAAGCTGAAGCCTTTATGGTGCCATCCTTAATTTTTAGGATGCATTTACTTTTAGTTTCCATGTTGATAAGACATACATTATTACTCTATGTACCTTATTGTTTATCATACTATATTTTGAGTGGAAAAGGATACACACCCTCTGGGGTGTTAGCTAAGTGCTTATTTTGGCACTATCATAGATGTTGTCATCTAGTTACTGCTGTACTGCAATCCAGCTGAACCCATAAGCCATCGCATGGTCTGTGCTAATTTAGGCTACAAGCTTTGATGGAACTACCCATACTGTCTTGACACCATTAATTTGATTTATATTAGTATTAATAGGTATAATGAATAGGTATTAATATCTTAACCTATATGGTTTTACTCCACTCCTGGCAGGTGTGTGCTTGTCTACACCCATAACCAACATCTCATTGCCTGTCACTTCAAATCCTTGATTTGAGTGTTAGTTTTAGCATTAGTATATATATAGTATTACTGGTGACTGCAATACAGCTGTACCCATAAACCATATAATGGTATGCACTAATTTAGCCTATTAGTTACAAGCCTAAATGGAGCTACCCATCCCGTCTTGACACCATGAATTTTAATATTCGGTATAAATACCTTAACCTATTCGATTTCATTCCATTTCTGGTAGGGGTACGTTTTCTACGCCCCGTAGGCAATATCGACATTACTTCAATTCATCTATTTTAATGTAAGTGAGTTATGAAATTACGCAAATTACTTAATATATTAATGAATATAATATTAGTAAATTACATAGTATAATATTGGTAAATTACTTAATAAGTATCATCAATGGCGTCCCTCATAACAGTATACTGGTGTGTCCACATTCATAATTTAATAACTTAGCACATTGATGTTATCCTCCATTACATACAGGGAGGGATGATTGTTTCTGTTCAAACCAGCCTCTTATTGGTTTGCAATTCCACTCCTTTATTTATAAGCACTTCCATGATCTACATGTCAGTAGTCAATACTACTAGTCAAGCAACTAGTCAATACTACTAGTCAATACTGCAAGTCAATACTACTAGTCAATACTACAATCAATGCTACTAGTCAATACCTCAGTCACAGAATTAGTAACAGATAATCACAAACAGTTGCAATTTTAAACTCACATTTGAGTTCCTAGTTATTGTAGGAGTAGCTCCCACAAATATAAGTATCCTACTTCATATGGGCCTACAAAGTTCGTCTTCTTCTGATTTAAAATTACAGTCACTCCAATTTTATAACCGCGTGTATAAATATTAATCAAGTGTATAAATGTACATGTAAAATTAAATCATAAGTAATTATTGGGGCATTCCATGTGCTCAACAGCCAAGAAAAATATGTGGGCATGCAAAATCTAATCATTAAGTGGATTGTTTCATGCCAAGAATGCTATTGCGACTATGTATTACCTTTTCAACTTCAACTTTTTTATTTTCAATGTACTTGAACGTATAGTAGCGCTCACATGTCGTCTGCTTCTCTAAGTCTAACATTGTACGCGGAGCCTCCGACTCACCCTGGCGTCCCTCTGGACTAATGGAATTACAGCCAACCTCGTTGATTTTCATGGTGACATGACACTTAAATTGGATTTCACTTTTAAGTTGCAGAATACAGAATTTGGTCGACCAAATTTTGCGACCTCTCAGTTTGAGAAATATTAAAGGAAAAATCTATGGCGAATGGTCACGTGATAGTCCAACCGCTAACCCGGATGTCGAGGGGCCAGGTATTCGAGTCGGAGGCAAACTCCACGAGGGAACGATAACTCGTAGAGCAAATTAATTTATTGGTAAGACAACTCTTAAGCTTGTTAACAAATGTTTTATTTAAAAGTAACGTAATACAAAAGTTTCTAACAAAAACCTATGTTTCTAAAAGTGTTTGAAACATTTCCATTTTTGTTCCTCAACCTGTTTTAACTCATGGGACGCCCCTTAAGGTGAGGGGGGTGACTAATACGCTATTCTGACAAGGCTATCAGTCTTTATTCCAGGAGAGGCATTTTCTCAGTATTATAGCGACTAATGCGCAATTGGTGTGTGGCAGCAAGTATCTTTGGGGTCTTAGCTATTTTCGTCTAGCAGGATTCAGCATATTTTGCATTCATGAAGAAGCCATGGTATATAAAATAATGATTTATGTTTGTTTCATAAGATGTTTATATGATTAATGAACAGGTAAAGTGTAGACTTCCAGTGGAAAATTTGAATTCATCTCCAAATGTTAATTACTGACCAATTTCCATTTTAGATCATTACTATAAAGACCTAAGGGAGGCGCCTTGCCAATATCTATTGACTACACATTCTACATTTCACAGATGACCTACATGTAGCTACAGTATGATCTATGAAACAGCAAGGTAAGGGAAACTCAACAACCAGTAACAGAACAACATCAGTTAGCTAATCACATGTACCTTCATTGGTGGCTCCACTAGGATTTGGAGACGTTTTTCTCGGTTTCAGTGCAGCTTGACTGTCTCCACTTCTGGCATCATTAAATCTGAACAGACAGTAAATGCAAGACACAAGTTTGATTGAAGTGGTTTAGGTGGTACTTTTGTGATATGTGGGTAGGAAATGTAATGCATTCCTTGTCTGGGAATAAACCAGCATGGGTCTTGATGGGACTTCTACTCGCTGCCATATGAATGGTAAATAATCCCACGACAGGAGGCGAGCGGAGTGAGCCGTTAGTCGTTCTATGATAACACGTAGAACGACTGCACATACTGTCTGCACATACAGCTAAACACAAAACAGCAGACTGCAAACAAGTTGCACTTAGCCTAAACCCACCAATTGTAAAGCCAAGTTGCCAACTGTGACAACCCAAATAACAACCTGACGACGAACTTTGACATATTCCATTTAAATTATACTCCTCCATTTTTAAAGCTTACCTCAATTATGACACTAAAAACCTTTTTTTACACTGAACAATTCTACGAAAATCACAACATATACATAAACTATAAAACTTGCGGTAATTTTCTAAAATACCGACTTACTAGTGACTACATGGACTCTACATGGAGTAGACTGTGATCAATGCATTGATGATACTGATCTACAAACGTTACGATATATGTAACAATGATGGGCACAACGGGTTGATAACTAATTCTACTTTCTTAGCTATGCTTTTCACGTCTCGCTTGCCACGAGAACATTAATTATGTAGACTGTGATAGCAACAACTTTTATTTCACTTGTACATGGTTCTACAAGTTGGTTATATCGGGTATATATCGAGGTGCTTCCACAATCTATGAGATTGTAACTATATACAAGCAAATTAGCTGAATCCCAACATCTAAGTGTGGTTTGGCTATTCAATTTAATTTCATTTCTTCAGCCATTTGTGTATCCTCTAATAAGTTTTTGCACCATACATGTATTTGTCACACACAACATGAGTGTTGTTATTTATAACTTTCCAACCATGATTTGTAGTCTTATTATATGCCGCTATTTCACCTACACTATAACACTTTAACACGCAATTATCCACTTTGAGGTGCAATTTCCTGTCTACTATAATAGATATTCTGTGGTAATTGCAATAAAAAATATATTATAACAAACAAGCATCCAAACATTTAAAGAGAATTTGATGCAATATTATTATAATTATTGATATTATTACCTGTACACAATCATCAAATTTTATTGCAGTTCTGATAAAACTGGTTGTGATTATTTTTAATTACTATTTCATATTTTTTCATGGACATCATCAAAATATCTTGTCACATACAAGTCATTATAATACAAAATCTATTGCTATAATGTTGTTTATATAATATCCAATTAAATGATCTTCTTTTTTTTCTTTGATAATGTCTGCTACTACATCTACAAAATCCCTTGCAACTTGTATTTAATTTCTTCCTTTATTTGGTATATTTACTTTACTGTACATGCTACTGCTTATTTGTTGTAGCATATGTTTTCACTTTGAATGTATTAAGTAGATGCAATTATAAATTAAACATATACACATATATATAATAATATGATTATATTAATAAGCAATAAATTATAGGCTAATCACATATATTTTTTAATTTCTTACTTTTACATGAATAAACAAAATTTTATCTTATCTGAAGTGCATTTATATCTAGATAGAACTGCAATCATATCTATGAGTACAGCCAGGCCAATCACTTTTTATGGCTGTGTCCACCTCTCACATCACATGGCAGTTGTCCGCTCCCATCATTGTTGAAAACCCAATAACAAATAAACAGCTCACTCTAGCATATAATTATGATATATATTTGTCAATGTCAGAATAGGTGCAGGTAAATTATGTGTTGAATTCCAAATTCTATATTATAGAAACCTTCAACACTCATTAGTATTCTGTATTTTAATTTATTTCTTTCATTCAAATATTTTATACGTGCATGCTATTAGCGCATGGGGATTCATAATCTGAATAATTGCTATTTCTTGCACTCAAACTCTACAAGCGCCGTAAAAATAAAGATTAATTCCTCATGCACAAGTGCTCATTTCAGATAAAAATAAAATAAAAAGCTTGTAGCTCGCATGGGTCAAAATTACAATTAAAACGAAGTAATCCTCCTAGCCTCCGTCTTCCACCTACCTTGGACACAGACATAACTCTTAATTAAGCCTGGCCTATAATTTATTACGTATATTTTGTTTTTTCAAATTTCCATCAATCGCTGTTCCTGCTATACTAGTAATTCAAGATTTGTTGCTATTATTATTTCTCATTATTATTAGAGTTATTTCTCATTACATTATTATTATATTAAATTTAATTATATATATAAATAAATTAATTAATAAGTAAAAGTAAAGTAAATAATAATTATTTTTATAATTCAAATCCTTATTTTTCTTAATATATCATAATTAAGAACTTGACTATAATTATAATACAACTAAATATTGATCATGACAGTTATATTATTTAGCATAACAATTTATTAAATAAATATTGGGAAACGGAAATCATATTTTTGTTTTTTTGTCTGATCATCGTTTTAATTTCAAACTTTAAGTCTCTTGTTATGAACGCTCATGCAGTTGTATTTATGTGTAATTTATTAATCTATTATTATTAACTACTTTATCAACTAACCATTTTTAATTTGCCTAAATATCTATGTGCACCTGTCAGGAGTCATACTTCTATTCTATTCATCTACCAATGTTATTATCTTTAGTAGCACTCTTTGTTGTCATATTCATACACACCGTTTATTGGTCAATATGACCGTTCTACACACATATTATTATATCCCTACGCTTAATTTGATTACCATATAAAGGGAATGCATGTTAAATTGACAGAGCAGTTCAGAATTGGAGGCAGTCCAGATTAGTTCAGATTACAGTTCAGTGCAGAATGTAGACTACAGTCTACAACTTATATGAGAGAACTCTTTTTGTGGGCCCTAGGCCAACTCTAGTTAGTGAAATCTTATATCGATGTTTATAAAATATACATTAGTGTAGCACACCATTCAAATCACCCCACTCCGCAGCTTCCTTACAACACTGTAAATGCACCAGTTGATGCACCAGGCAATTCAACATGGACCAAGTACTCATTCAAATATTACCACATTACTTAGACCCACACATGGGGTTGAGCAGATGCACCAATTGGAAGGCATGGCTAGTCTGGTATTCCCAAAGAACTCGTTAGCAACTGATCCATCAACTAGTTACACAACTGCTGGTGTTCTACACAGTTAATCCTATACTCTTGCAAGCGCGCATATAGTGGACACCAGGGGCGTAGGAGTTGCATTGCGCTGGCACTTGGCACACCTTGGAGGTGCCCTCTCCACAGTTCCTGGTTCACAACACTCTTCTTACTCTTAATTATCTTTGCACTACTGTGGATAATTCACTTAGGATTATCTAGGAGTAGTACAGAGTCAAGGTGTATACTGTTATCTTGATTTAACTCTGAGCAATGATCAATCCGTCCAGCGCATATTTATATTAAATATAAACGTAGCCTGAGGTATGGGCAAACATTAATAAGAAAAAGTAGGGTGGGCATAACAAAGCACCATGAACACAATATAATCCTATCTAAAAGCTACTAATTATTCTATTGTCATGTAAACTAGGTGCCAACTAGCTGCATAAATGACAGATCATATATGAATGGCTATACGAATCTTTGCCACTTGTCAGTAAAATAAAATAAAGAGTGCATACAAGGTGTGTAGTGACAGGGTCAGTTCACAAC
>JAOQGN010063265.1:0-19310 GCA_027564295.1 Himantozoum antarcticum
AATACAATGTGCAACATAATAAGAGATGAGAGGAAAAGAAGACTATCAAAGGGATCAGTTTTTCCTTCCGTCTTTTAGATTTCAATTTGCATGCATCTTTACCCCTTGACAGATTCATTTCCTTATATATTAGCCTAAATGTTCAATGTTCAATGCAGACGGCACTATTGCACCAGGCCAAAATTATAACTACAACTCTAGCCTAGACATTTTCTTTTTAGCCAAGGCTTTGGGCAAGTATTAACATGCCTTTAGGAGGAACTGACAAATTCCTCCAAGCAATCTCTAAATAAAATTATGGTCTATCGGGTAAAGTTAAGTAGTTCTGAAATAATATGGATATTTTAATCAAAGGCTTATCTGTCAATTTAAACTTATTGAGCTTTGATTTTTATGCTCAGTTTCGCTGTCTTCATAGTGCATGTGGTTGTTCCAAGATATGTGTGTCTTGTTATATGATGTCAAATGAGGCAAGCCAGCTATTTGTATTTTGTAATGAAGTGTGTGACTACAATACGGATTGTGTGTGTGTGTGTGTGTGTGTGTGTGTGTGTGTGAAGTGTGTGACTACAATACGGATTGTGTGTGTGTGTGTGTGTGTGTGTGTGTGAAGTGTGTGACTACAATACGGATTATACACAAACCATAATCATCATAAGACATAAAATAATGTGTAATATCTATCAATAACGTATATAAATCAGACTTTAGTAATGGCTAATCTCAAAGTTATTGTATTGTTGGCTCAGTGTGCCTGCGTACATGAGCATATTATCCAGATCATCCTAAATACTTGTAATTACATGTAGTTGTTGGCCTATCAATGCAGTGAGATAGCTTCCAGTGTTGTGCTATGAAGGATGGATAAAATGGATGATTACCACAACTAATAGTACATCACCATTACCATGTGCTCAGGAAATTTTGCCATTGCTTGTCATTGGCGCAGAACTTTGTATGGTATTTGTATATTTTGACTTAGGGGGTATCCAAGCTGATGAGCAATTTATGTATCCACATTGTGACTTAAACTAAGCACAAGGAAAGGAAGATGCAGCTTAGTGTTTTTTTATTTAGATATCATGAGTTCCGGGGTAAAATAAAACAGCAACATGGAAAAGTGCAAGCCAGAGGAAACCCACCATCATCTTCATCATCATCACTTTAGATGGCAACTTCGTCATCATCATTATAGATATTATTTATAAAATGATAGTTTGTAACAGGAATAAACATATTTGCAAGATCCAAGGAGCGCTCATAAAATTGCTCATAGCTTGGAAATTTCAATACTATGACATTATCAGACATAAAGCCTACGCTTTTTTACCATTAAAGCCTCGGCCTAAATGACAAATAATTCAGTTACTTGGAGATCAAGAAATAAAGATGAAGCAATTCTGTTAGTTTAAAATAATGCATTTTATCAATGTTCATAGTAAAGATATTATTGAAGTTGCAACCCAAATATACTGCAAAATACATGGAGATATGGGTTATTAATGTTCCAAACGTGTAAAATTAATTAGAAAATCGATTGGACCCAAAATGAAATCCGACTGATATAAGTTTAATAAGATAATTAACCCAATGAACTGACAGATAAATATCTACTGTTAGTACATGCTTACTTTGCTGGATATAAAACTTCGGATAATGAATATTTCACACTGATTCATATTGCAATATCGTATTCATTTAGTACCAATTACCCATAAGTACCAATTATGTGCAAATTTTCTATTATTTAGGTAATTTGCTTACCTTAAAGTATATTTTACTTTATATTTTCATAATTGGAGTAACTCCAGTCTTGAATTGTTACAAAATAGGGTGACCGCTCTCTCCAATTGGTGTATAATGGAGTGACTCCAGTCTTCAATTGATACATAATAGAGTGATTCCAGCCTTTAATAGGTACATAATAGGGGTAACTCCAGTCTCCAATTGGTACATAATGGAGTGACTCCAGTCTGCAATATTGATACACAATGGAGTGACTCCAGTCATCAATTTGTACATAATAGGGGCAACTTAGTCTTCAGTTGGTACATAATCAGGTAACACCAGTCTTCAGATGCTACGCAATAGGGTAACTCGCTCATTAGTAGATGCAGGATATGATAACTACTAAATTCCCTAGCCAGCTCATTGCATCCTCTTTTAATTTCTCTGGTATGGCCGGTTGAGTGGCATCGTAAGGTGAGTTGGCAAAGGTATTTTCATAACAAGTACCCAAGGCCCTTACCTTTACCAATTCTATGACTTTGCTCTAAGACAAGGAGTGCTTGTACCATAGTTTGATTGCCTCAAATTTGACTACTGGTAATGTATAATTATATTCTTCAATGCCGCAAGAAGATAGAACTTCCATAACAAAATCAAATAGCATATTTAATTTGCTCAAATCAAACAAACCTTGAAAATTGTTTAAATGCATGCATGTAAAATATACAGGTAAATTAGTGGTTGAATCTAATGGTAACAATTTTGCTTAAAATTCACTTATGCATCTCAAGCCCTAAACTCAACTAATTAAATAATATCACTAATAATTTTCTGAATATTGAAATTATTAAGTAAAAATTAATCTTTAAGGAGGAACTTAAACTATTTTTTGGATAATCAGTAAAATATTTTTAAGTTGTCTGCTTTCTGAAAGCCAGATAAAGAAAACACAACTTCTAGTCTGGTCTCACAGAAAAATAATTATTTCAGCAAACAGAGGCATAAAATCTGTTTGTCAATGACCTGACCAAACCACATAGAGTACCTGCTATATTAATAGGCTGTGCATTCAAGGTAGCCTGTTTCAGGCTCTTTAGAGATTGGAGGGTCAGGAGAAGGTAGCCCTGGCTCCATTCTCCACTAAAGAGCTTGTAGATGGAGCCTTCAAAGTACAACCTTGAATTCACCAAGGTTACATTCAAGGGACAATCTTGGTGCAGCAGAAGTAGACAACCAACATACCTATGACAATTTCACACTCTCTGAATTCTTTGCCTTCATTTAACTCCATATATTCACTGCCAATTTTCGATTTACTCACTTTCTTCCTTCTGATGGAAAAAACATCACCAGGACTAATTTAACGTATTAGGTACCGAATTGAAGTTTATGCACACCAGCAATTTAAAATATCTACTTGGAATAATTGATTATCATCAAGGAATTTGTCTTTGATTTACATCTTCATTAGATTTAGAATCAGTACTTACTTGCTCTGGTTAGAACAATATTGAATGATAAGTTTCCATTTAGCGCCTACGTTTCCTCCTCTCACTAATAATGACTGGTAGGAAACAGATGCTTCCCACAATGCCAAAGCAACCAGCAAATATTAAACCAAACTTCTCTGTGGTCATCTTGGTGATGTAGACTGAAACCAAAAGGAGAAATGAACTTCAGCAGCCAATCTTTAATTGATTTACTTATAAGACTGTACCAAGAAAGAGGTTTGATGGCCGACAACCACTCCTAAAAGTGGGTTTAAAAGCAAAGCTAGGTTGCCAACATAAAAAAATACAATGCTATGCTATGTACATATTGACGGGTGGAAGAGATGACAAAGATTAAACTGAAATATACTCAAAGGCCTCCAAGGGGTACCTCGTAGACTCTCTTGATCTGCCCAGCTGTTGATAGGGCAATCTTCCTATTACTTTATTTGCCTAAAAGATCAGCTGCCAACTCGGACTCTGTGCCTCGAATAGCTATGCTACTGCACAGATGAGCATCTTCATTAATACATTTTTTTTATCTCATTGTATATTCTTTCAATCATTAAATAAAAAAAACACCTCTTTAAGAGTTTCTATTAATTAGTTGCACGTCTTGTTTCCACAAATGATTGATGTATTTGCAGATATAGCTGTATAGTTGTATTGATGCACATCTAGATAATAATATCAACATAAGATAGGTTTCTTACCACAGAGTGGTGGAATAGCCATGACACCTATTCCCTCAACCAATAGCAGAAGTCCAAGCAATAAGGCCAAATTATGTGCTCCACATAAGTCATGCACGACTGCTAACAGATTGGAAATGGTAACACCGAATCCTACACCCCAGACAGCAGTTAGTGTGTAGTACATTGTCTGTGGGCAAAACAGGAAATCACAATATAAATTATGTAATCTGTAATGCTTGCCAGCCTTTGCTTTCCCAACTTATGTTTAGCAATATTGTGAGAGTGCCAGCCAGTTCCCAAGGACACAGCTGGTACTAGAGTTGGAACGGGTCAAAGAAATCATAGATCGGTTCGAGTCAGGGCCGTCGGGCAGAAAGTAGGGTAAGGTCGGTCTGGATTAGCACGCGTGAAGTACACTTATTATTTATCTTAGTCCAGTTGATTTAAGGTCTGTGATGGATTGTAATAACAATTTAATTTAGTAGTTAGGATAGCATTGGCCTGATGCCAACAGATCAATTTGATACTGTATTAATAGCTAGTATTACTAACATTCAATTTGGTCATCAGGCTCTGATAAGGCGATAGACTGGCGGAGGATCGGGTACCCTACACCCTAATACCTTACAGACATGACCGGATCTGGTACCCTGTTCCAGCTCAGGCAGGTACAGCTACAGGCCCGTAAATGACCTCCGAATCAGCCGGTATAACCAGCAGAAGTTGACAAAGTAATTCATATACAAAGCAAATGCCAACATCATTGAAATAAAAGTTTTATGTACCCAAGCCAGGGGCAGATTAAGTGCTCTGCAAACACACAGACATTCTGGAGTTGTCTTCTCAACACGAGAATGTTTTGGGGTTTAAATGTTCTGGGATTGGTTGCTTTGTTCAGATATTGAATTTGGAGCTAACTTCACTTGGGGAAGATATTTAAAAAGAAAGTTATAGACGCTGTTTACACGCTAAATATTTAGAGGTTGGATTTCAGTCAACCTGCCAAATACCGTCATTGTAGGCTAGCTCTAGTAATCCTGATAGCAATGGTTTTTCTGTTTTTGAGGAGGGAAACATGTAGAAAGTAGCTGGCGACTAACAACTAGATTACTAATAGCAAGTGATACGTATGGTTTTGGATTACAATTATGCCTTCCAGTACCGGTAGTTACTTTCCCTAGAGAGAGAGAGAGTTATTATTAAGTTGGAAAGGTAGGATGTTCACTACTAGAAAGTCAAGATATTTCCCTACAATATAGAATAACATAGGACATATTGTGGCTTCAAGACGCATATATTTTTCTACATGTCCCCAACGCAGAATTGACTGTAATTTGCTTAAAATGCATTAAATTAAATAGAAAGAGCAATACTCGTAACTGGCATCGAACCCGGGTTCTTTGCGGCACAGTGCCCAGCGCCTTATTTTCCACTAAGTCAGTGTAGCAAATTGTAAAATTAGATTAAATATAAAAATTATCATAAGATGAAATCTCGGCCACCTATGCTTTACCTCTAACACCTCAGCATACAACTCCATGACTTGTAGACTGAATCGATAAACTTTCGCATCTATAATTCTTAAATTGAAGGAATGAGTATGACCGGCCCATGAGAACAGTAGCGGAAAACGTTCTATCTCACAAAGATATAATTTGTTTCTTCTGACGATTAATTCAAGCAGATTGTTGTAATATTTATGACGTATTTCCTTAAAACCAACCTTTCCATTTGTGAATGCGAGTGTGATGGTAGTTATGCTGAACAATAAAACAGCTGAGAAATGAAGTATCATCCGGTCATAGGCTAAAGTGCTAGTAAAGATAACTCCTAAACTCCCTGCAATATTCGCTAACCCTGTAAAAATGGAAAACCAGTAAACCAAATCACAATATTGGGTCGCTATTTCATTGTAATGCAAATATGTAAAATTCAAAGTTAACAAGGCGTGTCTGTTTCTCAGTTTCACTGGTTTTGAAGTCATACAGCATCAGGACATGCCAATATTCAAATCACACTTGTGATTTGCTGAATGTAGTTTATAAAAATAGTAGTGAGATGTAAATATCACCAATTGATAAAAAAAAGACTTCCCAAGTAATAAATAACACTTGATAGGCTGTTAATACTCTACATAATTGGCACCATTGTTGGAACCATAACTGGCATCATAGTTGGTATTCGTTTGAAGTGCTGGAATTTTAAAGTTAATAGCTTTAATATGCTTTGAGTTCTAACGCTTGATCATCATGTGAGCATGTGCACTTCACAAGTACGTCACATTTCATGTTGTGACTGAAAATGGGCAAATCCTAATATTCTAGGGCTTAAATTCCATGTCTGTAACTGTCCTGCCAGGCTGGGATATAAACGGTTACGAGAGGGCTACTTCCCAGGTTGAAACAACTGTTAAGTCTAATAATATAAAGGGAAGCAATAGGGCAAATAAAGGGAAGTAAAGGGAAACAATATTAGCGTGCCAACTGTGTGCTGGGAGTGGCAGCTATGTACCGTCTGCCTTACTGCAGTGCTTAGATCCCATAATTATGCCTATTCCGCTTGAAAAATCAATAGCAAGAACTAGCGCAACAGTTGAAATGAGTTCCGCTGTTGCACTTGCGTGTTGCTATTGCTCTTGTGGAAGTAATTACATTTGCTATATGGAAACCAAGCTTAAGGGAAGAAATGACAGAAATTTAGACATGCATGTAGATGATAAGATGTATTTAAAGAAGAGTAAATATTCTCTGATATTCCCTTACACGTAGGTCCATGTCTCATGTGGCAATTCCATGTTCGTAAACAATGCTAACCACAACACAAATACTCTAGATGGTATCTTTGCACTGTCAGGTGCTAATCAATATTAAAAGTTATGTTAAAATCTGATAGTTGTCTCACCAGTGAGAAATTATCATGGCCGAAGCCAAGACCGCCATTCACGATGCCCTAATTGCGCTCAGCCTAGGGCCGGCGCATACTCATGCAGATATCAGGTTTAAAGCACTGTCCGGAGGCCCTTAGCAGTGATAGCACGGATATTTTTTTACAACCCTAGTGAAGTGGCATACATGGGAATCAATCCCGGTCACCTCTGTGATGTCCGTTTCCTCGTACCATTGAGCTATCATAAAGCATTTTATAAATACGGGTCAGTATTACTAATTAATAATTTGAAAGGTACAACATGAAAAGTAGGAAATACATGTACATTTTGTTGCAATGAGTGAGGTAATATTTTGAACTGTGAAGTCATTTACTTACTCACCCATTATTGTTATTCCAATGGCCACCTCATCGGCATTCAGATTGATTCTGTTGTACACATAGTCATTTATTAGTATAAAGAATGATGAAGATGTTGCATTCCAAAGCAATCCATTGATTACGAATGGCCACACCTAAATAAATCAGTAGCAATAATTCTGTGAAGTAGTTTTTGACAACTAAATATGTCAAATATCCACTGTAAAGTTTCGATGTTACTCACCTTTCTCCAATTCTCGATCTCTTGTATGCTCTTTCTAAACCTCTTGACCTCTGTAAGTATCCATCTCTGACTGTATCTCTACCTGCCTCTAGAACTGATCGTTACCTCTAGTCTCCAGTTGCTCCAGCTCATTCTCTATCTCTGGCTTCCTGTCACCGCACCTCGTGCTCGTCCTTTGTTATCTCTGATCCTATCTACTCTGAAACACCTCATGTATTCTATAACTCTTACTCAACACTATCTCCGTAGGTATTATCACCCATAAACATATACTACTATACTACCACTCTATATTAAATACTTATCTCTCCCGTTTCTGTAGGTGACAATCCTCTGGATATTATATCTAATTATATTTACTATAATTATCAATCTGTATCGCAATCTATGATATCCATTCACTGTAAGTTAAACTCATGTTCTCCTCCGTAAGTCTCTCATCAGAATTTCTTTGTAACAACGCCACCCCTAGAGCGTATGAGCTACTATCTGCGGTCACTCGATACTGACAGCCTAGTGAAAATTTGGCTAAGACTGGGGCTTTCATCAACTCCTCCTTGACTTTCCCAAAACTCTCTCTTTCTTCTACCCCCATTACCACTAGTAACTGTTTTTGTTCAACTCTCTTAATGGTCTCTTCATATCGGCTAATATTGGGAAGAATCGGCATAGGTAGTTCACCATGCCCAAAAATCTCTTCAGTTGTAATTTGCTTGTGGGTTCTTTTATCTCTACACTAGCTGTCACCTTCTCTGGGCATACCTCATTAACCCTATCTGTTATGGCATGTCCTAGAAACTTCTCTCACCTCGCGCTAAATTCACAATTTTCCTTATTCAGTGTCATCCCCGAGTCTCTTGGTCTGTTAAGTACTTTCCCCAGCCTCTCATTTTGCTGGGTTTGATTTCTACCAAACACCAAGATGTCATCCATCATGCATGCTACCCCCTCTAGACCCTCTAAGATCTTTGCTACCTGTCTCTGAAAAAATCAGGAGCGGCAGAAATCCCGAAAGGCATTTTCTGGAACCTTCCCAATGGGGTGATAAATGTCTTCAGATGATGGGACTCTTTGTGTAATCTAATCTGCCAAAAACCCGAGTTTGCATCCATCTCGGAAAATAGGGTCCTTCCTTCGAGTCTTGCTAGTGTCTCTTCTACTCTCGGTAATGGATAGTTCTTCTTCTTAAAGCTCTTGTTCAGTCCTGTCAAATCTACACTTATTCTCACGGCTCCTGACGGAATTGGGGCTACTACCATGCCTGCACACAACTCTCTATGATCTTTGACACTCTCGATCACTCCCATCTGTTGCATTCTTCTCGGCTCTTTCTCGGTCACCTCTCTTAGACCTAGAGGTAGTTTCCTGGGTACAGATATTGAGAAGGGAACTGCTCCTTCTCTCAGGTGTATTCTAAAATTGTCTGGGAGTTGGCCTAGCTCTTCGTATAGTTCTGGGAATTGTTCCTCTACTCTTATGTTATTCACAATCTTTACCATTCTCAGGGCATGGAACAACAGGGCTTCCCTGTTATGTTATTTCTAGCCCCATCTACTACTGACACTGTTACTCTGGTTCGTTCTCTTGTGCTTTCAATTTCTACGTCTAATTATCCCACTACTCTCAATGCTTTTCTGTCTGCTCCTACTAAACTCTTCTGTGGCTTCTCTACGTTTTTTCCTAGTTTTGTCCATGTCTCTTCATTGATTACTGTGACATCTGCGCCCTTATCTGTTAGAAAAGATACTGGCCTCCATTTACTTTGAGTTCTATTTCGTATTCTTTCTTTGGCTTGTCCGTCTCTAGTCGCAATGCCCTCCTTTCGTTTCTCATATTATAGCTCTCTCTCTTTTGTGTCTATCCCTGTTGGGGTCTTCCGTCATTTCTTTCTCTCGGTTATAACTTCTTCTTTGATAACTTTTTCCACTTTGATTTTCTCTTTGGCATCCTCTTGCATCTTCCCTGGCGATGTCTTTGGTTCCCCCTTTGATATCCTCTTGCATCTCTCTCTGGTGAGAATCTTTGATGCTCTCCATAGTACCCTTGTGTATCCCTCTCTGGTGTCGATTTTCTCATCTCTCGTAATCCTTGGTTTCCTCCTCCTCTTGCTAGGTTCAGATATCTTCGTCCCTGTTTACTTGACCATCTCATCTGGCCCAGCAGTTCCCTTGCCACGTGTCCCCTTTTGCCACATCGGAAGCGTTCCAAATTCTCTCCTTTGAATCCTCTCTGCTTGCATTCTGACGAAATATGTCCCCACGTAAACCACTTTCCTTCTCCCTTTGAAGTCTGTCTCTCACTTCCACAATATTTTCTCAGGTGGCTCTTGACCACAAGAAAAACATTTGAGTTTTGTAGTTTATCGCTTCTTCACTAGCATTCTTTCCCCCAACTCATTTACCATCCTATATGCATTCTTGAACCTGTTGTTTATCTTTTTTAGCGAGTCCATGTTCAGGTTTTGGGAGACTATTAGCTCATGTCTCAACCGGTCGATCGTGGTGTTATTTATGGCTATCTGCAGTACCATGCCATCTTTCAAGTCTTTGAATTAGCATTGTTCCGCCATGTTTGACAATTTAAAAATATAGTCTGTCATTGTCTCCCCTGCCTCTTGCTTACAATTTAGGAAATGGTGTCTTAGCATTATGATGTTCTGTCTGCCTGTGAAATACTCACCAAACTTCTTCTTTACCTCGTCGTATTTTATGTCTTCTACCTCTATGCCAAATGAATAGAAAATATTCACTCCCCTTTCCCCATTGCATTCAAGAGGGCGGCTCTTTGCTGTGCTGTTCCTCTGCAGTCTGGTCTGTCTCATCACATGTTGGCAGTTTCTCTTTGAACCTTCTTCCAATTATCGCTATCTTGAATTTTCTGATGAATTTGTTCCAGCTTTCCACTTCATTGCTCGCATCTATTCTTAACTGTGGAATGTTAATTGGTTTTGAAGAACCCATTTTGTTTTTATTATTGCGTCCTGGTTTGCAATAGGGTTCATTCCCGTGGTACCAAGTAAAGTTTCAATGTTACTCACCTTTCTCCAATCCCCACTATCTTGTATGCTCTTTCTTAACCTCGTGACCTCTGTAAGTATCTCTCTCCGGCTGTATCTCTACCTGCCTCTAGAACTGATCGTTACCTCTAGTCTCCAGTTGCTCCAGCTCATTCTCTATATCTCTGGCTACCTGTCATCTCGTGTGCATCCTTTGTTCTCTCTGATCCTATCTACTCTGAAATACCTCATGTGTTCTATAGCTCTTACTCAACACTATCTCCGTGGTTGCGGACTGTCCTAAGACTGTCCTAGTTCATAGTGAGGAGCATCCTCATATTATGTGACATTACTATTTACTGTCCCGGTAAATCTATTGAAGATGGCTTAAAGGACATGAATTACTTTGGATAATGCAACATAACTTGGATGCAACACAACTTTGGATATGCTTTCAGGACATTGCAATTTTCGTAGATATATGTCACTGATCAACCTGGCTGCTGACTCCAACTGTCCAAATGCGGACAGGAAGTGGATACTCCAGTACATTTTTGCAACTGTACTCATTAAAACTCTTTGAAAAAGCAAATTTTCAACTACTACCAGTATCCAACTAACAAACTCACCAGTACCAATGAAGCGCTCTTCTGAGTTTTTCTAAGCACTCAGGCAGACTTTCTGACCACTAGGAGGTGCAAGATCAAAGTCTATTGGGGCTTGACTACCATGGACTGCTCTGTCTGTACTCTGGTGTAACTTCTGCTTTTGCTAAGTTTCACCCCTCACCGTTATACATACATACATTATTGGATGACTCTGTTACACAATATGTCTGCATGAGCACCAAAAACCATCTGAGCTGCCAGAGGAAAAGCTCTGTTTTATATAGCAAAAGAGGTACCGACTCGACTAGCCTATTAGGTGAGGCCTACTCAGCCCAATTCAGTCAATTTGGCCAGGTTATGAAACATAAAGATACAATTTGATTTAAGGCAAAAATAAATAAGCAGTGTACAGTGTACAAATTATGATTTACATTTACGTACATTCAGACCGAATGTAGGAGTACACATTGGAGTTATTCCGCTAACTGCAGAATGATAAAGATAACATTATTGTCATAATATATTGTCATACTTGGGAAAGGGAGGGTGGAACTCATCTGCAATACTTATAAATTGTAGTTACATTGGAAATAAGAATAATAATAATAATAATGATAATCAAATCTGTTGCCTAAGCTTGAAAATTTACATATTATAATCCTGTTGGTGTGGTAAAACAAGCTAAATTAAGCAGATCTTCTGTAAGCTGTGGAGTTGCTCCCTCTCTGATACTGCACACTACACACTAATACACCATGTGACCGGAGAGCCAATCGGAGGAGGGGAGATTTCCCGTTGACTATGAGAATGGGAGTCTGCAGGAGATCGGTCTTACTAGTTTGAGATCTGGTGAGTACAGACGTGTTTACTCAGTTCTGCAGCAAACTACTTGTGAGCCCATATTGTTGTCCGTGTTTCAACGGGACAACAATACATGGTACCATGAGTGGGGTGCTGCAGTTCAGACTGTTCTTACCAGATGCTTATATGAGAGTTTCATTAATTATTTGCCAGAGAGTTGTAGAGTGCATTTGAGAATCGTTAGATTACACAGAGTTCCGTTTTTGACTGTGACTTTGACTTTGAGTTTGCTTGTTAGTATATATATTCTGTGGTGCGCTGAGAGAGAGTATATAGGAAGTTTTGTTGGGACATTTGTAGATCTAGAGGTGGTGGAGCGAAAAATTTTTATTTTACCTCCATTGGTTTGTCACTGTGAGCATCAGATTAGAACTCTAGAGAATAGAGAATATTAGTGTGTATTTTCGCTTTTGGAGCTTGTTGATCTACAGGGGCAATCAGTGGAATTGTTTTGAGAGCGATTTTGAGTGGGGAGCTGCTCAAAACATATAAAATTCATCCACTCTTGTTTTATTATAAAATTTCATTTATAATCAAAAGCAGATTATTACTACAAAAGCTAGCGGTAATAGGAAAATCCTCAATATGGCTCAAAAAGTCATCAATATGGCTACAGGAAGATATTCATTTTCGAATTTATCGATGTTGGTTGTGGACCATAATGATGTTTATGGTAGTTGGAAACAGTGGTCCCATGAGTTCAGTATAGTCGTCGAATAGAAGGCTCTGAACCTGGATACCAAGAAAGTTAGAAGGGTAGATCAATGTGGGACCACCACTGAAGAAGAAGTAGAAAGGTTTACTCCAAGAGCAAAACTGTTAGCATTGTTGAAGGGTGTAGGCTATGGAGGCAATCAAGCACTTGAGTCTCGGCGGTTTGATTTCAACAGTACAGGGACACTTATGATCAAGCACTAGATTTGTTGAAAGCTGATTTTAAGCGAGAGGGGAATTTGCATGTAAAGACTCAGAATTCATACAAATGAGTCAGTTGGCCAGCAAGGATGAACATGACTACGTGGTCCGTGTTGAACGTTTGAGCAGTCAGATTGAGGTTATGGATAATCCTACTAGGGAGTGTCTAGCCTTAGTGATAGCTGTGAATGGGTTGTGATGTAAGAGTTTGAGTCGAGAATTGATGGCTAAGCATGACCTAAACTGGGAGACCCTGACGAGACTTCTGAAGTAATAGCTCAGGAAGCCTCGGAACAGTCTAATGGTAGTAGTGCAAACTCTGAACGGGAGGCTGGAGTCAGACAGGCCCTTGTCCCTAGACCCAGAGCCAGACCCAAGCCCACACCAGTGACTAAGACCGAATTGAGTAGAGTGTCTGGGTACTTTCCATCTCGATCTGATGACTACCATCATCATAGTAGGGAACGGGGAGTGAGGTTTGATGAAGATAGAGCTAGAAGGAATGATTATGATCAGTATGATAATGCTAGTCATGGTGGGTATGTAACACCACTCAGAAGAGATTGCTATGATAATTATCGTAAAGGTCATAGTAGTAGTAGAGATCGTAGAGATAGCAGTAGAGATAGTAACCATAGATATCGCAGAGACTGCAGAGATCGTAGTAGTAGTAGAGATAGCAAGTATAACTACAGTAGGTAGGTGGTCTGACTATTCACCTTCATGGAGGCATGACTCTAGCTACAGAGAAAAGAGTCACTCACCCAGGAAGAGGGTGAGCTGGAGATCCAGTGGAGATTCCCCTTATAGGACTAGCAATAGTACTACTAAGATTGTATGTTTTGAGTGCAATGTTGAAGAGCACAGCTCTAGACAATGCCCAACGAGTAGATGCTACCAATGTCATTAGTTTGGCCATTTTGCACAGGTTTGTACAAAAGGCCAGCGTAATAAAGATAATAATAACAGAGTACAGCTGATTGCCAGTAGTAATTCAACTCCTAAGCGTCCTTTATGACTAGACAGAAGTATTTATTTAAAATTAAAAATTCAATGATTCTGCGATTTAGACTTTGTACTAGATACAGGTGCTGATGTTACAGTTTGGACATCTGAAACTAGCCAAAGGTTGAATTTAGAGCTAACAAATTCTGATAAGATCCCCATGGGAGCGGGTGGTCACCCTTTGAAAGACTTTGGTGATTGGTTAAGTAGTAACCGTAAGTAAATTATAACTAGGCTTTGTGTAGTTGAAGGTGCTAGTAGGAACCTACTTGGCATTGATGAAGTTTTGAAACTGATTATGTTAGATATGTTGGTTGGTGGTTTCCATCTTTAAAACTTTTTTCGATCCATTCAGATATTTTCCAAGATTGTTTGGGGGATTAAGAACGATGCCAGATGTTTTCACCATTCGTTTGAAGCATGATGTCGCGCCTCATCGCCTTTTTGCTCTGAGACCAATTCCAGCCGGTCTGAGGGAGAAGGCTAAGATGGAAATCGATGAAATGCTTGAAATGAAGGTCACCAAGCCTGTGGAAGCACCGATGAACTGGTGTTCTGGTCTCACCATTGCCCCCCAAGGCCAATGGTGGAATTATAATATGTGTGGATTGACTGCTTTGAACAAAGGGGTCAAACATGAAATCTATCCTTTACTTAGGGTTAGTGATATGCTGTTGCAGCTAGCAGAAAGTAGAGTATTTTCTAAGCTAGATGTGAATGTTAGGTTTTGGCAAGTAATTTTGGACTCAGAGTGCAAATATTTTACAACATTTGTTACTCCATGGAGACGATATTGTTCCACAGGATGCCATTTGGTATCTGTAGTGCTCCTGAGTTTATCCAACGTAGCATGGAAAAAATATTGCAGGGGCTAGGTGTAATTTGTTTGATGGATGATGTTTTTGCCAAAGATCATGAAACACATTGGCAAAGACTGAAAATAGTATTGCGAAGGATTGAATCTGTTGGTATGACTCTCAGAAAAGAGAAATGTGTGTTTGGATCTAGCTCGATTCAATTTCTAGGTTACATGGTGAGCAGTAAAGGCATCGAGTCCGATCCAGGCTAAGTTGAGGCTATTGTTGAAATAAATCCACCCCACAACAAAAAGGAAGTGAGGAGATTCATGGGGATGGTAAATTATTTGAGTAAATTCAGTAAGAATTTGTCGGGCATTAGTGATCCTATATATGCTGTTCTGGGAGCCAAAAGTGAATGGTATTGGGGGGATAGTCAACACGACGCTTTTGAGAGAATCAAGCACGAATTGACTAACTTTCCAGTGTTGTGTGCTCTTGAATTAAATAAAAAGCACACGGTGTCTGCGGACTCAAGTCAGTTTGCCATTGGTGCTGTTCTGCTTCAGTTGTAAAGTCGGAGCGAGTGGAAATCAGTAGTAGAATACGCTTCTCACAGGCTCACTGAGGTTGAGACGCGGTATGCGTATGCAATGGTTGAGAAGGAGGCCATAGCTACTACTTGGGCATGTGAGAAATTTGATTTTTATCTAGTTGGGAGAGAGTTTGAGATTGAAACTGATCACAAGCCTCGTGTTGCTATATTGGGAGACAGAGATCTGTCTCGCTTGCCAGTTAGAGTGCAGAATTTCAAAATGAGAATGATGCGTTATAGCTACATTATTTTCCATACGCCTGGTACATATATGTATTTAGCCGACGTAAGTAGTAGACCAATAGATAACAGTAACACTGATAACAGTTGTATTGCTGGATGTACACTGGTTGAGAATGGTGTGGAATCCTATGTTAGTGAACATCTACTTGATGTTCGGGAGGTATAACTTTTGAATGCAAGTAAGGATGATTCTGTGTCTCAGAAATGTTTTTACTACATTCAAAAGAGATGGCCTGTTAGTGGAAAGTCTGTTGAACTTTCCAAGTTGTACAGCAATAACGATATGCTAACAGCCCACCGTAGTCTGATCATGTTTGATGCTAGATTTTAGATACCAGTATACATACCATTTACATACCATTTTACATCCTTGGAACGGTGTCACGAAGGGCATCAAGGTATTGTGAAAACTAAGCTGTTTTGTTTTCCGCCATACAACCAAACAGATTGTATGGCGGCCTGCAATTAATGCAGATATAGAAGATTACATTAAAGACTGTAATGAGTGCTTAAGGATAGTTCTGTCATGCATGAACCTTGCCAGTTGACTAGCCTACCCGAAGGTCCTGGTGTGAGCTAGGTACCGATGTGTTTGAAATTGAGAATAATCTTTACTTGATTATAGTTGATTATTACTCTAGATGGATAGAGGCTATCTTTTTACATAACGAGACTGCCATTAGTGTAGTCGAGGCTATGAAGAAGGTATTCTCCTGCATTGGTGTACCTAATATGGTACACAGTGATAACGGACCATGCTACAATAGTAGTGTGTTTCGTGATGTTGCGAATGCATGAGGGTTCACTCACGCAACCAGTAGCCCTAGGTATCCGCAAAGTAATGGTATGATTGAAAGAGCAGTGGGTGCAGTCAAACAACTATGACGGAAGACGAGGGATAAGAAAGTGGCATTTTTGGTTATCGCACCATTCCTTTGCCGGACTCTGGTTTTTCACCGAGTGAGTTAATGTTTGGTCGGGCAGCCGTATTGCACTGGGTACTCCAAGGAGTGATTCAGTGGATTACCAGCTATTTGAACAGCTAGAACACGATAACAATAAAGTCAATAGTGAAAAGTGGGATAATCAATATTGAGCGAAGCCTTTGTCTAAATCCCTGGGAAACTGTCTGGGTAAATTCCCCTAGTGACATCGGCCTTGAAGGGATTGTGATACGGGATTATGCAACTCCCAATAGTTATTGGGTGAGAGTTGGGCTAAGTGAGATTAGAAGGAATAGAAAGCATCTGCTTTTCACTTAATGATACTTTATCTGTTTCCAGGAAAGACGAGAATAACCTTCTCATGTTTGAAAATGATTTGACATTCGGCAGATCATGATGAGGTCAGCAACGGTGTGGCTTTGCATCCTAATGTTGTAGCTCTACCTGTAGTGGCCAATAAGTAGCTAGTAGTATGCCTAATTATATAATTAGTAGTAATAACCCTTCTGTTTCTGATTGTAACGCTAGTGGTAGTGGTGATATTGCTAACACTTGTACTAACCCACCGTGTAGCAAGAGTGATTTGGAGTTGGCTAATCCTCTCTTGTAGGATCAGATTAGCAAAAGCGGTAGTAGTTCTAGTAACAACGAAGCACCTGTCAAAGTAGAAGCCCTACCCGACCACGATGAAGTAACGCAGCCTCAATCTGCAGAACAAGTATCTCGGTATGGTAAAGTAAGGCAGGTATATTATGAGGGAGGTATGAGGGACGGAAGGATAAGATAAGAAATAAGGTAAGGAAGATTATGAGTATTATTGATTGTGAGTAATAAGGGATTGTTATTGTTTCATTGTAGTGATACTATTTTCAGTGAAACTTACTACATGCAAGTACTAACCTACTGAGAGAACAGTTGATGTCTCGTCCTGACTGTGGTAAGGGTTGAGGGGGTAGGGGGGGGGCATGTGCCCGAGTGTTATCTGTGTGGGAGCCAGGAGCAATACACTACCCAGTGCAATGCTAGTGAGTGCAACTTGTACCATTGGACCGTTGCATCACCGGTGTGGGGAGTATGGGCACATCCAGAGGGAATGCCCAAAGAGGAGGAGGACTGGCGTGGTCGCAGCCAAGTCTTAAAGCCTCCGTGTTGAGCAACACCCGGTGTTGCTAGTTATAATATGAGATGATTTAAATAAAATCAGTATGATCAGTATGATTGCATTATAACATGAACATTTGCATATGCAGATGTTGCAGTAGGAATCTCATCCGATTCAGTAGGAAGGTTGTTTATTCTTTATTCAGTTGGATTTGTGCTTTTGCATAATTTAGTTGTACTAATTGTTGCAATTAGGATGTACATGTATTCTGCTGATTGTATGTTTCTGTTTCAGGAAAGCAGACCCTGCATGTTCCAACTTAACCGACCCATCTTCACCTTCCGGACGTCCACCACTTAAGCTTAAAGAAGGGACATGATGAGTTGTCGGCTCTCTGATACTTCACACTAATTCACCATGTGACCGGAGAGCCAATCAGAGGAGGGGAGATTTCCCGTTGACTATGAGAACGAAAGTCTACAGGAGATCGGTCCTTAATAGTTTGAGGTCTGGTGAGTACAGACGTGTTTACTCAGTTCTGCAGCAATCTACTTTTGAGGCCACACTGTTGACAATGTTTCGACCGGTCAACAATGCACACGCCTCTTCAAACATCCAATCCATTTCATAAAGAAGGACACTCGTATGATCTGATGGTGATTTGGGCCATTTTTAATTTCATTTTGAATTACCGTAGCTTGCTACCAATTGATATCAGGGCCAACAATGATCTTAGCAGACTTAAATTGGATTTGATAATTTTTCAACGGATGCAGAGGCGTTTCAGTTTTTCATTAATGTTGAAATTTATCTAAATTATACTTATATATTTCAATTAATATGAAAAAAATTTTAACTTTCAACTTCTACATGTACATGTATGTCATACTTTATCAATACTGTACTTTACAATTAAATTTGATATTAATTTGTACCATGTTCCATACATTTTTTTATACTGCAAATTCCTTTTTTCTATTAACGCATAGAAGAGAGTTTTTTATCAAGATCTATTAAAATTAAAGGTCAAATAAACACAAACATTTTATCATTAAATAATGCTTGCAACTATGGATGGACATTACTAAAGTATAAACCAGCTACAGATGTCTATATAACTAGTCATAAGGAAATTATGACCTGGGTGCTTTGGCTAGTCACATGTTTTTACTTCATATTTTGACCAATTACATCACTGCGGGAACTCCAATGACATCACAATTGCAATCAATGGGAAATATCCAATTTTAAAATTCTCTATCTGGAAAAGTAGTGTACTTAGATTTGATATTTTTCTGTATGTTTATTGGGATGAACATCTTATATAACCTACATGTATCTCAGTCTGATTGTATTTTGATCAATTTATTTTTGGCTCAATTTATCCACTTCAACTGCTAATAATTTATATATCCACGTGCACTACAACACACCAGGCATACATTTTCGCCATTTATTGACCCTGGACCTTCATAAAATCCGATGTTTGAAAATAACATATTTTTACTTCATTTGCCCTTTAATGAAACTTTTATACATCAAATACTCAATAATATACAAATATAATTTCACTCTAACTTAGGCTTATCCAATACCACCATTTTCAAGTGTTTTTCTTTTCTTGCAAGCACTCGTTGAAGAAATTTCACAAATACATATTTGAATCTAATGTGGAACTTAATAAACCTTAGGTGACATCAAAATAGTTTTGAATTCCTCCTTTAGAGATGAATGTGCCATATCATTGGCTTTCTCAAGAACACTGCTTGTAGACTCAGCTGTCACATCGACCTAAATAGCAGCAAAGAGGCTTGATCAATTGCTAGTATGCAAATGTGCATG
>JAOQGN010063266.1:0-12495 GCA_027564295.1 Himantozoum antarcticum
CAACACCCGGTGCTAGTGGCATATCAGTCACTATTTCATTTTCACATTATCGCTTATACATGTACATGCATATTATTACTTGTAGTAAGATTTACTCTATCAACATGACGACTCATCTGAAGCTTATTGGTGCATTTGCTTGCCTCATAATCACTCTTATATCCAAGATGGAATCAAAGGTTAGTTGAGAATATCAAATTACTTTGATATCATAGAAAATCGGTGGCCAGATACCAATTTTGCATTACTATTATCATTAGTAGTTTATATATAGATAACTGGCCCAATGCACAACTATTATATAGTATAAACACTTTGGCACATCTGTGCTTCTGATCCCTATCGCTTCATTTCACATGCAGACCCAATATATTCATATTAATTATTAACACAAGGCCTACAATATATGCATCATTTATTTGACACTAGCCCTAGGCATTCCAATTCATAGATCATTGGACATGGTTTTACAACACTTCTGCAACCAACAAATAAAGGGATTGACATTTCCTTTTGTTTCTAATGCATATGTTATTCTGTTCATGTGTGTCTTTTCAGAAATTGAGTTGTCCAGTTCCCAAAACATTCTTCAAAACTGCTAGCAGTGCACTTAGATGCAATTCCAACACTGATTGTTCATCAGATAAACTTTGCTGCAGATGGTTCGAGACAAAGCATTGCTTGACGGGCCTCTCTGCTAAATCTAGAAGAGGTAATGACATCCTGTTAGTGGTGTGATTACATCGGCATGGTGGTTCAAATTTGATCATGACAGGATACCACCTTCAGCTGAGACTATGAGAGTGTTAAAGGGATAGTTCACCGTGGAGACTATATGTGGTGCATTATTGCCATTGCTGTGTTCTTGCTAGAGTAAATTTACCACCATATAATGGTCAATTAAGGTTTCAGCTGTCGTTTGATACCTAATTTGTTAGGATTGGACCACAGGTAAGCTCACAGGATTAGAATTTGTAAGGCATGTTTTCAGCCATTTTCGACAAAAATTGGAGAAGTTGTGTCCTTCCGGCAAGAAACCGCCATTTTCTAACAATATGGAAAATGTAAAACGTCAAATATTTTACCTTTATTGTTCCAATTTATTCTGTTGTATTGCATTGTTGATAATACATAAGTATGTGTAATAAATAACGATCAAATGAATGTATATTCTCATCAGTTATCACTAATATTAAATATTGGTAATTTTAATCATTGTGAATTATAACATCGGCACGCCGTGGCCCGACTCGACATCCCTTAAAGTACCCGAGCTTGACCCGGCTCGGATTTTTTACGGCTCATTGCAGCCCTGGTGGACAGCCAAACAGATTTGCTCAGACTGAGGTACTTTTATGCCGTATTGCAGATAATTACCATTTCTTACCCTCTTCATATCTTCACTTCTTTGTTTCTTTTCTTTGGATAAGTCCTTTTTAAACCTGTCTAATTCTGATCTCTGACGTTTCAATAAATGCTTCTGTAAGTGATCTTCATCTCCTTGGGCTTGGCTCAACTGTTTAACACAAGTATATACATATCCATTGACAATGCACACTCTCATGGCAACGGTGAATGAACGATACCGTGATAGCAGCTAATGTAACAGTGCTGAAGGTGGTGGAAATTTGAATAATTAGCAACTAAATGAAAATCTATCCTCACTATAACATTCAAGTCTTGCGAAGACACCTTCAACTACAAATTTCCAGACATTCAAATTTATGAAGTTACATGAAATATTTAGGAATTTGATTCATCCATTGGGTGTAAGAGATATTTTAATTTAATATATTAATATAAATGATTGACAACTGCTTCATCAGATTCAGAGTTGGAAGAAAATTGCATCAGCCATTTAACTGTGTCACCAAGCCACCAGTTGCAACAGCTGTTTAACCGTGTCACCAAGCCACCAGTTGCAACAGCCGTCTAACTGTGTCACCAAGCCACCAGTTGCAACAGCCGTCTAACTGTGTCACCAAGCTACCAGTTGCAACAGCCGTTTAACTGTGTCACCAAGCCACCAGTTGCAACAGTCGTTTATCTGTGTCGCCAAGCCACCAGTTGCAACAGCCGTTTAACTGTGTCGGCAAGCCACCAGTTGCAACAGCCGTTTATCTGTGTCGCCAAGCCACCAGTTGCAACAGCCGTTTAACTGTGTCGCCAAGCCACCAGTTGCTGCAGTAGTTGACAAAGCACTCACTGATCGCTCTTTACTCAGCTGCTGCTGCTTTCGAAGCTTTTCTAATTCTCTATAAAAGGATGTCATCAGAGTTTCATAGTCCTTTGATAGTTTGGATTCCTGTACATCTAATGCTGCCTTCAGCTTATCTTCTAGCTGTAAAACATAACTCATCATACAGCCAATGCAGCCAAACGTCAGTGCCATCAATGAAATTGGAATTCACAAATGCATTAACTACATGCACAAATTATTACTGCAAACATACTGTTACACAGTGGGGGCCGCACACAATCGCGCGCACACGCACAATCACAATCACAGTCCACTCCAATTATGATGCACAAAACAAACACACACACAATTCTGTGTGTGCACGTACACGCACAACAAACACACTTTTAATTCTGACACGCGTGTGCACGATTATTGCGTGTGCACGCACACGCACAACAAACACATGCACAATTCTAGATTTTCCGTCATTGTCACAGATTTAGCTCACAATATCAAATAACTATGACCGATGACTACATGAAATAACACCAATGACATCATCATTGATTATAACTAATGAAATCGTTGAATATAGCTGAGACTTCATCATCATTACAAAAATCGTTTACGGCGACTTTATTAAATATTGCCAGTGCGGTCTTCAATTCAGTACCACTGTGATATATCAAAGTTAGCTATGACAGCAGTCAATACAGTCAGTAACAGTTGTGGAAATGTGCACAGCTCACCTGATGCAGCTCCTTCTGATGTTGCTTTCTCATTCTCTTATATCCATTCATTTGTTCTTTAAACAGGTCATCCTGTGCCTGTTCCTTCTGTTTCTTCACAATAGAAGGTGTTCTGATAGTGGCAAAGTTACCGGCACTATACTGAGTATTATCTTGATCTCCCAAATTATTCTACAATATCCAGCAATGCCATCAACTAGACTAATCTTTTTTACACATGAGACATGCAGGTTCCAGATGATGAAAGATGATGAAAGAAAACTTGATTTCTGTTCATACAAAGTCAAAAACAACCAAAAAAGAAACCTAACAAGACAGCAGTTTATAATCAGCTAAAATTATTGGGAGTTGCCAAATAAAGTTATGAGTGATGACAATGAAATGACTGAGCACTCTAGGTTTGTGAGGGGATGACAATGAAATGACTGAGCACTCTGGGTTTGTGAGGGGATGACAATGAAATGACTGAGCACTCTAGGTTTGTGAGAGGAGAACAATTTGGCTTCTTGTAAGAATTATGTTCGGATTTGTTCCATTTTAATGTTAATGTTCCAGTACAAGACTAAACAATAAAATGTCAGATTTTTCTTTCTCAATAACAGTTAGTTCTGTTATTAGTTAGTTCTTCCAATGCAGAAATGTTTTCTTTTAAAACAATTATTCCAATCTTGCTCCATCAAGTATCACTTGCGTGTGTGCGTATAAATTTCACAAAAATTTTAAATTATTAAAAATTGAATATTGCTTTCATTCATAATCTGCAATTTAGCATTTAACCAAACTGCTTTCCATAATTATAGTCTGCCTACTCCAGACAGAACAAATGGAAGACAATATGATGGTTATTGATCTCAGAACCTTTTACACTCCATCATCATCCATCAAAGTAAGGGCCGTAGTCTTCATTTGGCTTGCATTCCTAGTCATTTTGGCTTCACTTCGCAGTCAATCCTTGATACATTCAGGTACAAAGTTTTCTGTGTCCAATCCATAGACTTATTATATAATACTTATTATTATATATATTAACATATAATAAGTCTATGGTCAAATCATATTAAAAAGTGAAACAAATAATGTGGCTATCATACAATAACTGAGCAATTTTAAATGATAGAATATGAAAAGCAACGTTGTCATGCCGCCTACCTCCCTGGACTGCTTTAGTCTTGCTGTGACAGCGTGAAACTAAAATATTCCAGCAAAACTTATCATTTGCTAATCTTATCCATGCCGAGACAAATACCATTTGTCTTTACATGCCCGGCATAAATTTCCACGGAAAGAAGACTTTGGAGTATCCATTTTGGAGTAAAGTTTAGGAAAAATTTGGAGTATCCATTTACAAATGTTATTACTAATGGATTCATGTTATTTATGGAGCTACAGACATAATTTATGGATAACCGCTATAGGGAATTTAGAACAAGATGGGTGGTATAATGGTGCCAGGTAGTAAGAGTAACTAGTAACATCCCATCAATCTACATCTACATGTAGATATGGTTTGCCTAACTAAATCTAAGGCAGTGTATACATGTACTCATAGCGGATGCTACAGCAGCTCTCTGGCCTGGGAATGGTGGGCAATAAACTGAAACTGCATCCCTTTTCAGAGGGGAATAATTCCATACGTGTATAGTGTTTGATTGAGAATGGAGTTTGGGGAATTCCCATTTTCCTTACTAATGGAGAAGAGAAAGGGTTACAGTTTTACTTTTCAGGCTTGCATGGTGGAACATGATTTGACCATACTAAAATCATTATATGGTGCCAGGAACATCTTCACGAGTGTCATTCTTATTCGAGTAATAGTTTAACTAATGTATTATGCACTAAAGGAGGCATACTAAATACATTCATTCATAGGAGACTAGATTATCATGATATAATAACTCCAAAGGCCAGGCTCCCCTAGCTGTGAGATGGCAATAATCGAGTATATATACAGCATGCAAACAACTGGGAGTATAGGAGTTGCCACACTCACAGGGTGCCGTTCCGCAATAGAATGGAACATGCAGTTAACACAATCACATCTACTTCTATGAGTTGTTAGCATGATTGATAGATGAGAGAGTCGGGGTTTAAGCAGGAGAAAATAGGATTTATTAAAGATTTGTAGCATCTAATTTACTTTGCTGTTCTTTAATCCACTAGCGTTGGCAGAAGCATATGACAAATTAAACTAGCTTAGGGTAGCTACCCAAGAAATAGCTGGCAAATAAAGATGGCAGCAATTATAATGAGTTTACAAAACAACCTGTCCACATTTATGTATTTTAAAGTGTTTTGCAAACATTACTTTTATGTATGGAAAGTTCTGGAAGACACTTAATTTCGATTTTAAAATTAACACATAGAAAAGTATTATTGATTTCACTTTTTGTATATTTCACAACTGAAATGGAAACACTTTTCACTGAAGTATTGAAAATTTCAGTTAATGAACATGTTTATTTTGGAGTTATCATCTCATGGTTCAACTATTGTAAGGGATTATAACTCTTAAATACACCTATTTGCACAAGCAGAAAGCATTAGTGTATGTTGTAATGGTTGTAATGGTTCTCATTCCTGGTGAAAATGATGGCTTTTGCATCACTAAGTTAAACAGTATGTTTTAGCTTTAACTAACAAGCTGATAGTAGCTATAGTTATAGTAAGTTGACAGTTAGTATTGTGTAACAACTAAGGATATAACAACATACAAGCAAGCATCAACAACAACATATTGCACTTACAAATCTTCGACTTCTTCCCGCAGCCAAAGGGCCACCAGTATTGTGACGGTGGTTATGGCGGTTAGATAAGGGCGAGTCATGTATAACAGGTGTGTGCCCATTAGACATGGAAACACCACCGTACATGTCACCATTACAGTAACTGGGCTGTAACAATCAATGTGTTAGCATCAAACCATTATCTACAGGCACCTTGAGGATCACCAAGAAAACATTAAGTAATAGCACAAGAAGTGGCACGTGAAACCGTACCAAACAGTGGGGCAAGAGAAGAAAGTATTAATCTCAACAAATTGTGGAAAAGCGGCCGAATTAAAAGCAAGAAGACCATACTGGAGGAAAATATGTCAGGGCATCGAAGATTTGACTAGACGCATCAGTTGTAGGCAGACCTGGCAGCAGCCCTATTTCAGGACCCTCATCGCTGCTGGGTGGGTATAGGAGAGGGCCTTCCCTCCTTTCCTATACCCAAACAGCATCGATGAGGGTCCTGAAATAGAGCTAGCTCGACAGCTGCAAGCAGGACCTGGCACCTCCACAGTTCCCAGCGCATGTATGAGTAGAATAGTTACAGCAACAAATGAATGTGTCGTGTGATGAGTATTGTGTGCTACGAGAGGCTTACCCGTTGAATGGATAGTGATTGGTTGTTTATGGAAGGAGTTAGGTGAAGGTATTCAGCTGTGTGACTATCTGGTGTTGTACATAAGTTCTCAGTCATGTCTGCACTGCACACACTGTTAGTGGTGCTACCACCGCCTATACTGCTGTACTCATCCTGTGGGTGTGTGTATAGCATTGTTAATCATCTGCCTACTGCCTACTCGCTAAGGCTACTGGCTACTAACTAGGGTTACAAAGCAGCATATCTAAACTCCACAGGAAGAAACAAGGCTTTAGCAATCTTCAGTAGAACAATATTAAACTTTTCTACTACTAAATTTTATGAAAAAAGTAATTTGTCATCAATTTCACAGCAAATTTAATTTTATTACAATATGACAGCAACTAAATTCTCACCCTCCTGTTGCAATGATCATTGCATTGAACCAAGAGAGAACTCAGTGATTTACAGGCTAAACCTTCTTTATTTCAATAACCATAGCAACATCCACATTACTGAGGCTTCGATCAGTCATTGTGAGAATACAAAGCTAAACGCCAACAATACTTTTCGTCCTGTGGGATGTATTCATAACAAGGAGAGGTTGAACCAAACAAGTATGAAGACTTTAACTTTGCAGTGTAGTGTGAGTTAGGCTACGACGTTGCAGTGTAGTGTGAGTTAGGCTACGACGTTGCAGTGTAGTGTGAGTTAGACTACGACGTTGCAGTGTAGTGTGAGTTAGGCTACGACGTTGGCCTATCAGACTCGGCTGCCTGAGTTCATGAAGTGTATATAATATTGATAATGACCCCTCACTAACTTGTCTGGTATCCATGTTAAACTCAAGCCAGGATAGCATAGCTACTTGGAGAGCAATATTTGCAAACAATAACTGCTACCTTAAAATCGTTTTGTCTATCTGAACACCTCCCATGCTAACTAGTTGCAGAGATTATTTGGGTTGTTTACCAGAGACTACCATTGTGGACAGACAACTCCAGAGATTGAAATACTCGAGTGCTTAGTTTGGAGTGGATACCATAAACAAGCATATTGTACCCATACCAATAAAGCTTACTGGTAATTCGGTTCGATGCTGGTTAGGTCTATGAAGTGCTCATCCTCTTGTAGTGAAGGTATTGCAAAGCAAAAGCAATTTCTTTTAATTTCAAATCACATAAGTTACAAATTGCTGCCAAAGCAAGAAATGTTAGCTCACACAATCATAACTAACGCTGCCATTCAGGAGAATTTGCACTGCTAACCATCTACGAAACTAACAGTAGGTATAGAAATGATTTTGATTGCACACATATTTTCGGTTTGTGTTTCTACAATCCAAAAGTTATTATTAGCATCACCATAATTAGCAAGCGAGGTGCTATATATAAGCCAGCCGCTAGTGCATGTATGTATACCTGAGACGACTCGCCAGGCAGTGATATCTCGTCTGTATTCTGTAGGCTTCCATTAGACTCAGTCAGACTGTCAGTGTCCTCCGTATATTCCTCCATTAGGAACTTCTTTATCTTCCTAGCATTACGTTTGTCCATTTCTCTCACAACAGCTTTAGTGCGAGATATCAAGTCTCGTATGATGTCATAGGACCTCGACGCATACATGTCAATAAATGTGTGCTGTAGACAAAACAAGAAATGGATAGTTTATACTCAAACAGTAACACAGCTGAGTAGAAAAAGGCTTTATATTGCAGCTCCTCTACTTCCGCTTTATACAACAGTGAGCTTTAGTTTCATGTGTGCGATAAAAAATTAACCAGCTATGCACAGAAGTATTTTAGTAGGCATAGATTTCATTTATGTCAATGAGCTATTGCTCCTGAATGTAGTCACTTTGTAAATAACTGCTACACAATTTTACTAAAAACTTCAAAAATTTCGTAGCTTTAAATGCAAAACATCAAGATTACTGGATGATATTGTGCCACAAGTCCATGCACGTTTCTAACAACAGCCACATATAAAATATTTCTACAAATAACATTTGTACTCTGTCCATAACTTCAGTACCAAAACTAAATAAATAAATAAAACGTGAGCCACTATCTATAGACTAGAACTCTGTCTATCTAGCAATAATGTGGTGTTTCACCAGGTACACATTCCATTTGAACTCACTAGTCACTACTTCACTAAGACGAAATATTCCGACTATGCAAAGGAATATGATCTGCCAAGAGCAAAGCAGACAACAATAAACACCTGGATAAAGACCAATGAAACGGGAGCATAAAAAGTTTGTAAATTTATAATCAAAAATAACCATGCCTGACTGCAATCGGGCTCATTTTTTACATGACGAATGTGAATGTCAAATCGGTGTGACCATGTGAGCAGCTAGACAAAGTACTCTGTATCAAGACTACACATGTCACATGACTCACACAGTATCATTAGCAGCAGCAGGGGATACTTACTGTCATAGTGCTAGAGGCACTGGGTCGTAATTCAGGTGATTTAGTAAGGCAAGTTTCGACAAAGCCCCTGAATTCCGTAGACCAATGCGTCTCCGAGAGTGTAGGGGGGTCATTCTGAGGTATATGATATAAGGCTGCCATTGCATTCATGTTGAATAGGGGAGGTTTGCCTTCCGCTAAAAAAACACAATTTACTGTTAGTTGAACTGATACTCAACACAGCACACTACTATATCAGCCTATAGATATATAGATTACATAGACGTAGATACATAGACAGAGAAAGCATAGACTTAACAGGGAAGTAGCACTTTCTCACGAGGTAGATGGTTCTATGGTAGAGGTATGGTAGCTTGGTTGAAGGCTAACTAAAACAGCTTAACGTAGTCTGACAAGAAACATGTAGATATAATCCCATGACGGGAGGCGAGCGAAGCGAGTCGTTCTATGACAACATATACACATACAGCCAAACACAAAAACAGCAGGCTGAAAACCAGATGCACTTGGTCTATTTCCGTCGCCGACGGGGACACTGTGTGCGCGAACCCACCAGCTGTAAAGCTAAGGTGCCGATTGCGACAAGCCAAATAACGACCTGCGATGAATATTGACATATTCCATGTAAGTTGTACTCCTCCATTTCTAAGGCTTACCTCAATTACGACTCTAAAAACATTTTATTACACTTATCAATTCTGGTAGAAATCACAACATATACAGAAACTATAAAACTAGCGGTAATTTTGTAAAATACTGACTTTCTAGTGACTACATGGACTCTACATGGAGTAGACCGTGATCAATGCATTGATGATACTGATCTACAAACGTTACAATGTGTAGCAATGATGTGCACGACGGGTTGAGAACTAATTCTACTTTCTTAACTATGTTTTTCACATCTCGCTTGCCACGAGAACATTAATTATGTAGACTGTGATAGCAACATATTTTATTTCAATTGTACATGGTCCTACAAGTTGGTTGTATCGGGTATTTGTTGAGGTGCTTCCACAGTCTATGAGATTGTAACAATATACAAGCGAATTAGCGGAATCCCAACTTCAAAGTGTGATTTATTCATATATGAGCCTCAATATGAGGCTCAATATGAGGCTCATATTAGCCTCATATGAGGATCATGTGAATCTCATGTGGCTCATATGAGGCTATGAACCTCATATGAGACTCATATGAGACTCATATGCCTCATAGAGGTTCATATGAGGCATATGAGCGTCATTTGCATATGCCTCATATACAAATGAGGCATATGCTCATTATGCTTGGAGCACAATGAGCATCTGAAATACCCAAGTGCTCATTTCAGATTAAAAATAAAATTAAAAACTTGCAGCTCGCGTGGGTCAAAATTCCAATTAAAATGAAATAACACTCCTAGCCTCCATCTCTCACCTACCTTAGACACAGACATACCTATTAATTAAGCCTGGCCTATAATTTATTATGTATTTTGTTTTTTCAAATTTCGATCAACTACAGTTCCTGTTATACTAGTAATTTAAGATTTGTTCTTATTATTATTTCTCATTATTATTAGAGCTATTTCTTCTAACATTATATTATTATATAAAATTGAATTATATATATAAATAAATAAAGCAATGTAAATAATAATAATTTTTATAATTCAAATCATTCTTTTCCTTAATATGCGAGAATTAAGAAATCAACTATAATTATACATGTAACTAAATATTGTTCATATTGCAGGGTACAATGGCAGTTTTATTATTTAGTATAAAAATTTATTAAATAAATCTTGGGAAACGGAAATGATATTTTTGTTTTTTTATCTGATCATCCTTTTAATTTCAAACTTTCGGTCTCTTGTTATGAACACTCATGCAGTTGTATTTATGTATCATTTATTAATCAATTATTATTTACTACTTTGTCAACTAAACATTTTGCGCCTCTTTTAATTTGCCTGAATACCTATGTGCACTAGTCAGGAGTTACACCTCCTATCTATTCTATTCATATACCGACGTTATTATCTTTAGTAGTCACTATTTATTGTCGGATTCATACACACCGTTTATTGGTCAATATGACCGTTTTACACACATCTTATTATATCCCTTCGCTTGATTTGATTACCATATATAGGGAGTGCATTTTAAATTGACAGAGTAGTTCAGAATTGGAGGCAGTCCAGATTAGTTCAGAGTACAGTTCGGTTCAGTTCATAGTCTACAATTCTCAACTTATATGAGAGAACTCTTTTAGTGGGCCCTAGGCTGACTCTAGTTAGTGAAATCTTATATATCGATGTTTATCAAATATACGTTAGCGTACCACACCATACCAATCACCCCGCTAATCAGCTTCCTTACAAAACTGTAAATGCACCAGTTTGTGCACCAGGCAATTCGACATGGACCAAGTACTCATTCAAATACTACCACATTACCTAGACCTGCACAAGGGGTTGAACAGATACCAATTGGAAGTCATGGCTAGTCTGGTATCTCCAGATAGCTCTATTGTTATTGATCCATCAACTTGTTGCACACTTGCTGGTGTTCTACACAACTATTCCTATCCTCTTGCAAGCCCTCATATAGTGGACACCAGTAGCGTAGGAGTTGCGCTCCCCTGGTATTGGGCACACATGGGAGTTGTCCGCTCCAAAGTCCCTGGTCCACAACACTCTTCTTACTCTTAATTATCTTTACACTACCATTAAAGGCAGTTTCCCTTTCCGACCATCGTGGTCCATGAATCTATCATTTCTAGTTGTTATTATATATTATGCATGTATATCTCTGGCCAGGCATAGTATAATATGCTATGCAGTGTAGTGCAACTTTGCATTACCAAGATGCAAGAAAGTATCCATCTACGGGACTTGCGTGTAAATCCGGAAGTTTTCAATCGGTCCCATTGTGTCAAATGCAGAGTGCCCATATCATATTGTGGCCCACCATCCACTGATCAATCGAATGATGTGCACGGTTTTCATAATTTACAAGGGTATTTACCAATGGTTACTATTGATGGGAGTTTTAGCCAAATGATTAATGTCAAAATACATTTGAGAATTATTAAAATTATCTAAATTGGCTATGTTTCATTTATCACGTTATCGAACATTTTGAGAGGGTGTGTTTATGTAGAATGTAGCTATGATATTTTATCGTCATGGTGCTAGCCAAATCTTTAAAAAGGTTTTTGCAAAACATAGCTTGAGATCTGAGATGAATGAGGTGAGGTGACTGAGGTCTTAATGTCTGTTTATTAGATAATGCCAGGTTGAATGGCTATGAATATAGGTATATACTATGCTATGAATATATTATACGGTTTTAAAACGAAAATGAGGCTGTGTTTGCAATCGTCTGTTGGCTGCTAAATGAACAACGGACTGATATTGACATCCACGCGCACTTTCGTTGTGAGTCTAATTTAAATGCATGTTATTTCATCCATTGCAAATGTAGTTTTACTCATTTAGGCAATGAAGGTTTGGGCCTCAGCATCATTGGAATGGGAGTTGGTGCAGATGCTGGTCTGGAGAAACTAGGCATATTCATAAAGAATCTGTTTCCCGGTGGAGCTGCCCACAAAGATGGCAGGTAAGCAAGCAGCGGACCAGTTCATTACCTGCACTATATTGATGAAGTAGTGCTTGAGCCAACGTCACTGTCACATCACTATCACATTACCATCATATTTCTTAAGATATGGGTCTTTTTGCTCTAAACAGTACACACCACGTTCTAGTATAGAGCCTACTTTGCCCCCTT